>OY821518.1:193041434-193328420 GCA_963682025.1 Cordilura impudica | reverse complement strand
TAATAATAATAATAATAATAATAATAATAATAATAATAATAATAATAATAATAATAATAATAATAATAATAATAATAATAATAATAATAATAATAATAATAATAATAATAATAATAATAATAATAATAATAATAATAATAATAATAATAATAATAATAATAATAATAATAATAATAATAATAATAATAATAATAATAATAATAATAATAATAATAATAATAATAATAATAATAATAATAATAATAATAATAATAATAATAATAATAATAATAATAATAATAATAATAATAATAATAATAATAATAATAATAATAATAATAATAATAATAATAATAATAATAATAATAATAATAATAATAATAATAATAATAATAATAATAATAATAATAATAATAATAATAATAATAATAATAATAATAATAATAATAATAATAATAATAATAATAATAATAATAATAATAATAATAATAATAATAATAATAATAATAATAATAATAATAATAATAATAATAATAATAATAATAATAATAATAATAATAATAATAATAATAATAATAATAATAATAATAATAATAATAATAATAATAATAATAATAATAATAATAATAATAATAATAATAATAATAATAATAATAATAATAATAATAATAATAATAATAATAATAATAATAATAATAATAATAATAATAATAATAATAATAATAATAATAATAATAATAATAATAATAATAATAATAATAATAATAATAATAATAATAATAATAATAATAATAATAATAATAATAATAATAATAATAATAATAATAATAATAATAATAATAATAATAATAATAATAATAATAATAATAATAATAATAATAATAATAATAATAATAATAATAATAATAATAATAATAATAATAATAATAATAATAATAATAATAATAATAATAATAATAATAATAATAATAATAATAATAATAATAATAATAATAATAATAATAATAATAATAATAATAATAATAATAATAATAATAATAATAATAATAATAATAATAATAATAATAATAATAATAATAATAATAATAATAATAATAATAATAATAATAATAATAATAATAATAATAATAATAATAATAATAATAATAATAATAATAATAATAATAATAATAATAGTAATAATAATAATAACAATAATAATAATAATAATAATAATAATAATAATAATAATAATAATAATAATAATATTAATAATAATAATAATAATAATAATAATAATAATAATAATTATAATAATAATAAACTATTTTAAATTAATTTATTGTAGCTGATGAAGTATTTAATTTTTGTAAATTTTTAAATACCCAGTCTTTCATCCAGCTTATTTATCGCCTTTATTTGCTGATTTTTGCCAATCTTTTCTTAGCGTTACTGAGTTCAGCTGTTGATTAACTGATTCGCTAGAAGATTTACACGATTACCGCAATTGCCATAAATTGACTATATGGCCTAATGCGAAAACTTCTTGCCACTTAGGTGAATGTTCAAATTGTCCGGAAACCACATGCATCAAAGAGAATTTAATCAACTCTTTTGATAGCGAATATATAGAGGAAGTCAAATTTGAATCTTGGAGTCAGACACACAGATGCACATTGAAAACAATAAGCAATGGTCATTTTCAAGAATTTGATGATACATTTGAGGTCTGGTGAATTCGTTATTTCATATGATTTCGCAGAAAACTAAAAATAAGTTCTTCAATCTTAAAATAAAAAAAATAATTTTTCTACATTTCTATAGAAAATGTATTACAGTATCAAAAGGTATGAAATTTTAGTTAGGTATGTTACATACCGTCGGAAAGGCTAATTTGTCTAGTTTCTCAGTATATGTTTTATTTTTAAGGTTTTAGAAACACTTACACACTAATAGGAAAAAAAATTCAAATTAGTGCATATGGTAAAAATTTTAAAACCGATGTCTTGAGTTACAAAACATTTTTTTTATAGATATCCTACTCGCATCCCACTAAACGACCAAAAAGCTCTTAAAGGAAAAAACCTAAGCTTTCTTTTGAGCAAAAAAAATTGCCTTTTTTGAAAAAAAGTCAAAAAAAATGTTTGATTTTGCAAAAAGAGTAACAAAAAATTTAAAAACAAATTGTTTTTTAATTTTTTTTTCCGAAAGACTGAAGAAATAGTTATATAAACTATTTGGGACAAATTTTGCTAAGAACAATAGGTAAGAAGTTACTTGGATGAGAAAAAAACATCTGTTTAGCCAAAATGTCAAATTTTGACCCCCTCTAACTCAGAGAGTTCTGTACCGATCTTATTGAAAAATTGTCTGTAAACTATTATCCAATAGGACTAACCTTGGTGCAAATTTCATCCCGATCGGAAGACATCAGTTTCAAAAGTTGGATCACTTGACATGAAATGCCCCATGTGTATATATGAGACATAGTTTATGTATATTATTCAGAAAAAAGTACACAAATGATTATCTTCAAAGAGAATATACTGATTGACTTATGAAGAAACTACCACGTGGGATATAACTTTTCGCTAAGGTTTTGACCCGGAATAAATAAATACATAATAATCCATAAATAATTCTTTTGGTAATATTACTACAGTAAAAAACATAATGCATTTACATGGTATAATCGAAAATCCACAATTAACTCACCCCAAGAGACCTAATCAGGGCTTAGAAAGAACCAGCGACGAGCCTAGTGGTAAAGACATAATGGATCTCTAGATACATTCTCTCAACAATGTTTTGTACACAATTTTTGCCCCTTCGCATCTTGCGAGTAAAAATATAACACCTAAAATTGTTTTGAAACGTCCGTACTCTACATCGCGCGGAATAAAATAAGCTCAGCTAGACCTTTGGAGAAACTCTCCAGTCTTCCATTGCGAATGCAAAGGTTGGTATGTAGTAGTTGTGAGCACAGTTTGATTTGTGACATGAATTCTATTTTGTTGGAATTATAAATTGTGTCGATCCCCTGCAACCAAACCTGAAGACTACCCTGGCAAAAGTATATAATGCACTTACATTAACCATATGGAACTTTTTACCAATTAATAAGATTAATACGTATTTTCGGAGATAACCCGAAATTTTAAAAGTAAGTGCTAATATTAAAAAATTATCAAGAAGATTTCTCCAAATAGTTTAGATGATTATTCATTTATTAACAATTGTTTATAAATTTTCAGACGTCCCAAGAAAAATTTAAAATTCAATAAAATTTTTTTTTTTAATTAAATCAAAAATTTTCAATACAAACCGATTTTAAAACCCTCAAAGTGTATATATCAGTTTATCATTCCGTTTATAACGCATCGAAATAAATTCCTGGGCCCATAAACCATATATTTTCTTGATCCTTATAACAAGAGAAGTTGTTTTTTAATAAATAAATTTTTTTGAAGTACCGTTCTTCAAAAAGTATCTTTCTTAAAGTATCCTTTTTTAAAATACATTTTTAAAAAAGTACCTGGTTTTTTTAAGTACCTTTCCTTAAAAAGTATAATTTTTTTTTAAGTACCTCGTTTTAAAAAGTACTTATTCTTAAAAAATAACCTTTAAAAAACACCTTTTCTTAAACAAGTACATTTTCTTAAAAATCTACCCTTTTTAAAAAAGAACTTTTCTTAAAAATGTATTTTTTTAAAGTACTCTTTTTTAAAAAAATTACCTTTTTAAAAGGATAACATTCTTCTTAAAGTAAATTTTCTTAGAAAGTTACTTTTCGCAAACAAGGATCTTTTATATAAAATATCTTTTTTTTTAGATATGTTCCTAATGACCAGTGATTGTAATTATTTATTGTGATATTAAGCTTCCTATGGTCGTCCTAAGCAGGAATAATTAAAACAAATATGTTGTAATTTTATTTTTTATCTGCGACGTTTCGACACTATGGTCGGTGTCCTCATCAGGCGTCTAATTTTATTTAATAATAATTAAGAATATACATTTATTATCACTTTAACAAATTTATGAGAATTTTTTTAAAAATAATTGTTACCTTAATAGTATTATTACACACTTAATCTAAATTTTACTTTTTAATTTATTTATTAAGTACTAAATTGTACGTGTTACTAATGTGATCACTGTCTTCTTTAATGTTTACTGTTTTGTCAATATGTTTCTTAATATGTAAGCTTTCAAGTGTTATTCTTTTATTTGTTTTGGTCTCTCTTTCCAAGACTTTGATGTTGTCAAAATCAAAGTTGTGTTTATTGTCAAACGCATGTTGAGATAGAGCTGTTGTTGTTATGTTCGAACAGTTGAGACATAAACGAACAGTTGAGAGAGGAATAACAACAACAGCTCTATCTCAACATGCGTTTGACAATAAACACAACTTTGATTTTGACAACATCAAAGTCTTGGAAAGAGAGACCAAAACAAATAAAAGAATAACACTTGAAAGCTTACATATTAAGAAACATATTGACAAAACAGTAAACATTAAAGAAGACAGTGATCACATTAGTAACACGTACAATTTAGTACTTAATAAATAAAATTAAAATGTAAAATTTAGATTAAGTGTGTAATAATACTATTAAGGTAACAATTTTTTTAAAAAAATTCTCATAAATTTGTTAAAGTGATAATAAATGTATATTCTTAATTATTATTAAATAAAATTAGACGCCTGATGAGGACACCAACCATAGTGTCGAAACGTCGCAGATAAAAAATAAAATTACAACATATTTGTTTTAATTATTCCTGCTTAGGACGACCATAGGAAGCTTAATATCACAATAAATAAATCTTTTTTTTTAAATACATTTTTTTTAAGTAAACTAGAGGACCCCTGCTGCTCCGCAGCATTATATATTATATTAATTTTTATAATATAATACCAAAATTTGCCAAGAGAAGTTAACGTACAGTAATGCCAAAATATGCCAAGAGAAGTTAAAGTACAGTAAAAGTAAAGTTGATTGTCCACGCATAACTTTCCTCAACCCCAACGAATTTGCCAAGAGAAGTTAACGTACAGTAATGCCAAAATATGCCAAGATAAGTTAACGTACAGTCAAAGTAAAGTTGATTTTCCACGCATAACTTTCCTCAAACCCAACGAATTTAAGCAGTTAATAGCTCAAAAGAAAGGAGCTTGATCCACTGAGTGTTCTTAGACCTATATCAACAGCCTACGTTAATTAGAACTCTAGTTATAGAGGTTTGAGAGAAGAAAAATATTGAAAAAAATCTTGAATGCAAAGCTTATTCATAAATTCTTTTGTACTTTAAACAAAAAGCACTTTTTCCTGGCATATGGCAAGCCAAAAATTTCCAAGATTTTTCGAAACTTTTAATTTGAAATACCGCATAATTTTTAGCTCTCAAAACATTGAAAAGTATTATTCCTTATTGTGACTATTGGTATTCTGTTGTAACGCATTGAACAATGAATTGCGACCCCATAAAGTTTTGTATTCTTAATCCCTATAACAACTCGAGTCCATATAATGTCCGTACATGCGTCTGCTTGTCTGTTTTTTTGAAGTTACGGTCATTACGGTTACGGTTGGTATTTGAAATGGGTTAAATCAGTCATCACTGTTTCAAGATATGGTCTGAAATATGGAGATACCTCTAAAAATGCTATAAAAAAAAAAAAAAACAGTGAATTTGCTGAAATAATTTGGTATTAAGTTTAACAAATTGTTTACTTTTTCAAATATTTTGTTTACATTTATTATCAATACTCATACCGAAGTGGAGTAACACTCTTACTTGTTTATATGAAACCGTATGGTAGTATCTCTACATTACTATAAGAGTTTATATTTTGGTTTGTAGTTATAAAATATAACATTGATGTTGCCACTTAAAGGGTTAATTAAATTAACTCATACAAATTCTTCTTGAAATAGATATACATACAAAAGTAAAAAGCTGTTTGCTTAACCGCTAAAAGATCAATGTCAACGATATCAATGAATAAACGATTATGTAGTTGATAAGAGAATTGTTTGCTATAATATTAAAAGTTTAGAAACAAGTTACGAGTAATTACACTGGCAACGTTTAAATAAATATTTAAACCGAGTTTCTTTTGATAGATAAAAATGTATTTCAACCGAATCAATGAATCAAACAAACATTTTCCGACAAAATGTTACAAACCTGTATCGACTAATTCAAATGTTTTTTCCATTTTACTATCGTAAAAACTTTTGATAGAGTAAAATAGAATATCAAAAAATGTTGATCTATTTCAAAACGATATAGCGACAATATATCAATTTTTTTAGTTTGCAATTTCTTACTTTCCAGAAGAAAAGAGATCTGCTTCCAAACAAACTTTTTTCCATACCAAATTTCAACTAGTGCCAATGTCAATGAATGTTATTAAAAAATTTAAGCTTTTCAAAAAAAAAAAAAAAACGATTGGAAACTACTGTGCAGCAAATCCTGGTTACGTTGTGACACAAAGTACACCTTTACAGGGTGATTGCAGCTACTTTGTCTTATGAAAACATTATGCAAAATTTTTGTGGTTTAGCATTCACCTAAAGGTACAATTATGGAACCTTCACTTATTAAGATTTACTTTTGTACTTATTGCAAAAAATTAGTTTGTTGTTGTTACGGTTGTGACACAATTGGTGACACATTTTTCCCCTTGATTACCATTTCACGTTTTGTGCCCCCTTAAAAAAAATACAGAAGTGAAAAAAATTTAACTGTCACAACAGATATATATTTAACTATTAAGAGTTGTATTCAAAATTTTTTCTGTCTTAGTCCCTTAAAAAATATATTAAAAATTTGTTACGGTTGTGATAGGTGCGTTACGGTTGTGACACTGTACAAGCGAGAAAATTTCAAGCAAGAAAAAACAAATGAATTGGCATTAGTTTTATTAAAAATTTATAAAAATTTTCATTACAACGAAAATCTCGTTATTATGAAACATTTTAGCGGTCCCTTGGAGTTAGTTGTAACTGTATAGCTATTACTTGAGGCTTTGCAATTCCTTTGACGAAAAACACACCACTGATGTCTCTAACAACACAGAACATCGAGTAGGACATTTTGGATTGCATCACTTGGAGAAAAACATGTTACCAGATTGCAACTAATGTTGAGAACAGTCGTCACAGATATGGCTATAGTAGTAATATTTCTTAAAATAATTAACTTATTTTCTTAGATTATTGAAGTAAAAATCTTGTGCTTTAATTTGATGTATGACATGTGCATAGTAAAAAAAAATTTTTTGCTTTGTATTCACCACTTCTCAGGATTTGCTCTATCGCAAAAATGCATTAAATTGCAATTAAATTATATTTTAAATATAAATACTATATTAAGAATACCTGTCAAATAATAGGCATTCTGTTTTCTTTTTAACGATTTTCATCTAATTTGTTTAATGTTTAATATTTCTAGAAATAGAAAAGAATTACTTAAATTTATAAACAGATGCTTAAACGGGCTTAGCGGACTAGGACTTACATACGTTTTGCTTAAAACTAAAATTTTCGAAACATGATTTTGTTTTGTTATTTTTTAAGCTGGTAAAATTAACAAGCTTGTTTTTGTCTATCAAAATTACATTTAAAATGATATGTATATTAGACCATCCCGATTTAAAACTTTCTTCGAAATTTTTGTTTTAACCAACTTTTTTATAATCTACAAAGAAACCCAAGAATTTTGATATATAACACTTAATTATTGACAAAGGCTTTCTGTCCGCGCAATTCGTTTTTAGTATTTTTAAGAAATATCGTTACTTTAAAAAATTTTAAATATTCTTGTTTCACTTTTTTACCTATAACTCAGAAAGTTAAAACTCGATTTTGACAAAGTTACATTCATTGGAAAGACAATCCTTGCAGAAAAAGCATTGTAATTTTATCCAAAGGTTTTGTTTCTACAGGGCGATAAAGTAATTTTTTTGCCTCCACAAATTATTGGTTTTGTGGTCTTATTTTTTCGTCTTAAACAAAATTGATGCATTATATTTAAGTTCTGTGAATGTAGGATGATCGAAATTTAAAAACGAAAATTTTGATATATAGAAGAGCTATATATCTAGTTCATTTAATAAGAAATTATGGTGTTTTAACCTATACAGATATAATCATTTTTTAGTTTTTTTTTTTTTTTTGTTTTTTATTTCAAATATACAATAGCCATTTGCGATGTAAATTTAAATTAAAAGCAAGGATCAAGAAAAAATTAACATTCAGTTACTGTTTTGTTGTTGGATTGTTTAAGTTTGTGCTTTTTCTGGTGTTATGATGTGATTTGTTTTAATGCTCAATCACTTGCACGAGGATGATTTGTTGGGTTGCATCCATATTAAGAGTATTGACAGTTTTTAAAAGGCCAATTGCACGTTCCGCTGGATCATTTACGACGATTAAGTTTTTAGCTATTTCTTCAATTTTTTTTTGGTAATTTTCGTTTTCGTGAGGGATGATTGAATATAAAATCGATTGCCAAGTATTGTTCCAATGCTGTGCCTCTCTTAAAATCGGCAACACCCAATATTTTTGTATTTTCTCCATTTGGTAGAACCATTGCAAGTTGGTACTTTTGTATTTAAAATTTTCTTGCAATAAATAACGAAACACCTTGTTCGCCAAATTTAATAGGACTTAAGAGCAAAAAAAATTTCAAATCAAAAATAATGCGTTCAGCATACATAAAAATAAAATACTTGCTTGCATCGATGATGTGCGAGTGAGAGAGGAAAATTTACTTTTACTTGCGGACAAAAAATCAGCTATCTTGTTTTCCTAATTATTGACAATCACCTCCCAATAATCCAGCACGGACCAGGTTTATTTTTCAGTGCAGACATTAATCACAAACAGTTAAATTAATTTAATAAAAACATAAAGTTAATAAAAACTTATGGCTGAACCACAACAAATCGCTTCCAAAGCTCAATTGCAAAGACAATTAAGTTAGCTGCGATTGACCTAATGTCATAGATTTCTTCTTCCAGGACTACTGCATTTGCAAATAAAAAAAAACTTAAAAATTATTATTGCTAAGACACCATAATCTCTTATTAAATGAACTGGATATATAACTCTTGTATGTATCAAAATTTCCGTTTTTAAATTCTCGATCATCCTCCGATCACATAACTTAAATTTAATGTACCAATTTTGTTTAAGACGAAAAAATAAGACCACAAAATCAATAATTTGTGGAGGCTAAGAACCAAAAAAATTACTTTATCGCCCTGTAGAAACAAAATATTTATATAAAATTACAATGCTCTTTCTGTAAAGTTAAAGGATATTTTATTGTTTTTCCAATATATGTAAGTTTGTCAAAATCGGGTTCCAACTCTCTGAGTTATAGGCAAAAAAGTGAAACAGGAATTTTTAAATTTTTTTAAATTGACGATATTTCTTAAAAATACTAAAAACGAATTGCGCGGATAGAAAGCCTTTGTCAATAATTAAGTGTTATATACCAAAATTCTTGGTTTTCTTTGTAGATTAAAAAAAAAGTTGGTTAAAACAAAAATCTCGAAGAAAATTTTAAATCGGGACGGTCTAATGAATATGTTTATATTTTTGTAATTGTAGCAAATTCATCCAAATATCTTTAATCTGGTCAAGGAGTAAATTTGAGCTGATCAGCATGTTAGTAAAAATTTGTAGGCTTTCTTTTAGAAAGATAGAATATGTTTAATCTAGTTCTATGTTTGAAAAATGCTACAATCGGGGAATTCGAAAACACATATTTAATTATTTCGTAAAATAAGGAACAATCTAATGCATAGTAGATTTTGAAATTGTAATTTACTAAGAACATATAATTAATTGTATAATTGGCGTAATTGTTAAATATGTACGAGTACCACAGCCTCATTAACTCAATGACTAGTAGAGAATCATGTATGTTATTGTAGTTGAAAAAAAAAATCTCTCGACCACTCAAATCACTAATTGTCTGGTAAAGTGAAGAGATTGTTAACTTTTATCATTTGAATTAAATTTAGCTGGATTTGCAGGTGTTACATTCTCACAACAAAACATAATGAAAAACAAATACATACACATACAAATTTAAGGTAATGAAACGTTCGTTAGCTCGCTACGTCATTAAACAGCTTTGTTATTCATGACGAATTATACGGAACAGCATACCGCCATGGAACTACACTACCGGTTTAAGCTAAGAGGTATTTATAAAAGCAGCAGTTATTGCTGTGTTGAAGACAGTGCGACCACCTAACGATCACAGGCAACATCATTATTATCATTGAGATCGCGCAACTGTTCAGAACTAAGTGATATATTAAAACATCATTGTTATAATTCTTTTTATTATTATTGTGGTAGCGGTTGAAACATTGTAGATATTGTTTTTAATTAAAATGCTCGCCAGCGAAAGTATTCGTGGTCATATTCATCAACATCCCCATCATCATAATCACAATTACAATGAATCTATATTTAAGAAACAACAAGTGCCGTATGACGCTGGCGACTCAACTGAATTGGCACGAAATGCTAATGCCACAGCATTAATTTTGTCACATCCAATAGAACCTTCACCCACTATAGTGGCCTCTCTTGATAATGAAACACAAAATAGTACCGTATTATCAACAGATGAAAACATCGCATCATCGATAATAGTTGACTTTGAAAAATTTAAAAAAATGAACTCAGCAAATATTGAAGCTGAGGAGTGCGGGACGCCATCGAAACATCTCATCGTCAGTCATCCAAATGCGGAAACTGAGGAGTTTATACGCGAATGCGTTGAGGTAATAATAAAATCTGCAGTATTCGACGGTACAAGGCGCTCAAACAAAGTAGTCCAATGGCATTCTCCCGAAGAATTGAGACAAATTTTTGATTTCCCATTAAATGATCAGGCGGAATCACAAGATAAACTATTTAATTTGTTGAAGAAAACTATTGAGTTTTCAGTGAAAACTGGCCATCCATATTTCATAAATCAGTTGTATTCCGGTGTCGATCCCTACGCACTAGTTGGGCAATGGTTAACAGATGCCCTAAATCCGAGTGTATATACTTATGAAGTTGCTCCTGTTTTTACCCTCATGGAAGAAGAAGTATTAGCTGAAATGCGTCGCATAGTTGGCTTTCCCATTTCCGAATGTGGTGACGGAATTTTCTGTCCCGGAGGTTCCATTGCAAATGGTTACGCAATTAGCTGCGCACGGTATCAAAAGTCACCTAATTCAAAGGTAAGTTAATGCAATTATATTATGAATTATTGTTGTTATACAAAAATTTTTAAACTTCCATATGCTCTAGAACATTTAAGTGGGATATACGTATTTACTGGAAATTTTTTAATTTAAACTAAAATATTTTAATGCTACGAAAGAGATATTGTGGTGTAAACACAATTTTTATTGCATTGCTAGATAAATTGCAATTTCAAACAAAATAATCTAAATACTCTTCATACTGATGTTTATGAAAACAATAAAAATTTAAGGCTTAAGTCTAGTTTAGGGGCAACTCCCCGATCGGTTCCAAATTCTCATCACTTATAAAACATTTTATTGCGGTTCTAGGGAAATATTTTTTTTTCGTCGGTCGAGCCTATTTTCCGAGTTATGGGCCTCCAAAGTTTTGACATGGACTTGTATATAACTCTGCTATTTACTATCGGATTTCACCAATATATATATCATTTGAAAGCTTATTTCAGTACCTTTCATTTGGTATTTTTAAATTTGAAATCCATTAACCCATTATGAACCTATTTCAAATTTTGTATTTTTCCAATAGAGTTTTTTCTTAAAAACGGGATTATCTCGTAAACAGACATATTTCATGTATAGTTTTACGTTAACTGAATAAAAGCTGGGTTCAGTACCTTCATTTTCATATATTTTTCGACCTCTTAACCCTTTCAGGACCGGGTATACTATCATTTTTTATGGGAATTAACCAATTAGAAATATATTTGCAGAATATGAAATTTTTTTTTAAAAAATCGCGCGATTTACTTTAGTGTTTCCGGGAAAAGACACTTTTTTATTCTTGTGACGTACGCTGGAAAACTTTATTCAGCGAAGCCACCTGCCGCGTCCTACTGGAGGAGAAAACCCTTAAGCGCGGCCGCAGGCCGCCACGCAGAAAAACTTTAGTATGCGAAGCCAGATTTCAATACTTTACTTTAGTGTTTCCGGGAAAATAAATTTTTTTATTCTTGTGACGTACGCTGGAAAACTTTATTCAGCGAAGCCACCTGCCGCGTCCTACTGGAGGAGAAAACCCTTAAGCGCGGCCGCAGGCCGCCACGCAGAAAAACTTTAGTATGCGAAGCCAGATTTCAATACTTAATTACAAAAAATAAGAAAACTATTGATTTTCCCTTTTACGAAATAATATTTTCCAAAAACTAAAAAGTGTACATAAAATCCCTAATATATCCGGTCCTGAAAGGGTTAAGAGGTCGAAAAATATATCAAAATGAAGCTACTGGACCCAGCTTTTATTCAGTTAACGTAAAACCACACATGATATATGTGTGTTTACGAGATAATCCCGTTTTTAAGAAAAAACTCTATTGGAAAAATACAAAATTTGAAATAGGTTCAAAATGGGTTAATGGATTTCAAATTTAAAAATACCAAATGAAAGGTACTGAAATAAGCTTTCAAATGATATATATATTCGTGAAATCCGATAGTAAATAACAGAGTTATATACAAGTCCATGTCAAAACTTTGGAGGCCCATTACTCGGAAAATAGTCTCGACCGACGAAAAAAAAATATATTCCTGGAATCACCGCAAAAGCCCCTACCCAAAAAAAAAAAATAAAAAAATCGGAGAGTTGCCCCTAAAGTAGACTTGTTCCAAATTTAAAAAAAATCTTAATGTCATTGTTATGAATTTTCATATAAAAAATTGTTGTTCAACATTTAAAAATAGTTTGCTCCTAAACGAATTTTTCTTCTTACAAAATTGTAATTTTTTCATTGTAAACAAATCGCGGATGCGTCTTTTTTGAACACCTGTTTCTATATGAAGGAGTTGCCAGATCGAAACGAAATTTAACAATGAAACAGAATAGGTTTTCAAAAATATTTTTATTGTTCAATATAATCTCCTGAAACTTCGATACACTTAATCCAACGCTTTCTTAGTCTTAATCCAACGAATTCTGTTGTTGTTGCTGTTTTTGGACGTCCACTACGTGGTTCATCTTCAATGCTTGTACGACCACGTTTAAATTCAGCAATCCAATTTTTTACTGTTGCATATGAAGGAGCACTTTCACCTAACACATTCACCATATCATTATAAATATCTTGTTCCGATAAACCTTTTTTATGTATATATTTAATGACACCACGAATTTCTAATTTTTCCATTGTAAAAAATCGCGAAATCGAAACGAAATTTAACATGTGTTCACAGCAGAGATGGATCTTTCTTTCCACTTAACCGTTTTCTGTTTATACCGCGCTTTCTGTGCTAGGCTAAGCACTTTCCCAACCGCCCCCGTACATATGTATTTGGGATCGTATATGTTAAGATATCGATACAAGTTAAACATTAGATTAAAAATAAAAACAAGAAAAATCTCTTGTGAATCATTATAAGCTTAGACCACTTAAGTATATGAAGATAAAACAAAATAATATAAAATCAGCTGGTTTTATAACAACTGTTGTTGAAAATATAATAAACAAGAAAACATTCATCTGATTGGATTAATTTACATCCATTAGCAAACAATTTTATACTACTCCAACAACTGAGGGTTCGTCATACAGGCTACAAATATTTCAATAATTGTTTTTCAATTTATTGTCATTAATTAATTATTTCAAATATTTTTAGCAAAATATTCTTTAAATTGTAGGTCTGGCCAAATGCAAATCTAAAACAATCCCTTCATAAAGTTTTCTATTGTTAACTTTTCTCAAATCAAATATCCACTTCTCGTTTGATGCTGCTTTATAAACCGCAATTTATGGGCTTGAGTAGTTGAATATACCTTCACACATCATCAACAACATCACTCGATCTGATAGATACACCGTAATATCCAAAATTAAGGCACTTGGAATAATTTGAAAACGGTTCACCATTTTTTGGTGATTTTCAAAATTTTGTTTCTAATTCTGAGAAACATAAAAAAGTCACGAACGTTTTTGTTTTTTAAAGGTAACAAGTACATCTTTGAAAATCACCAAAAATGGTGAACCGTTTTCAAGTTATTCCAATATACATAGTTGAAGTGCCTTAATTTTGGGCATAACGGTATATCGCGAAAAGTCAAGCTGATAGAAACAAACCAAGTGCAGATTTGTATTAAGCGTCCCAAATAACCTTAAAAACAATATTCAGTTTTTAATCAACAAAAACTTATTACATAAATTGAACTGCTGCAAACACGCACATATTAAATAAATGTTATTTTTGTATGGAAATCGCGATTTTTATCAATTCAGTTTTCTCAGTAAATTGTGAACAAACTCAAAAGTTGGGCACCGATTACCATAAAATAAAGCTCATTTCGTTTGAAATATGTTTATCTAAATGTTTTTAGACCAAAACTGTGATTTTTGTCGCAGTTTTATTTTTTATGAATTTTTCGAAAACAAAAAAGTTTTTTATTTTTTTTAAATCGTTATTTTTTGTTCAAAACTTCAACGATATCTCTACAACTAGCGCGAAAATTTAAAACCAATGTAAGCACGCCTTAAAGATAATATCGTTGGCGAATTTCGGATTTTTTTTAAACTGAATATGGTGAACCGTTTTCAAGTTATTCCAATATATGTAGTGGAAGTGCCTTAATTTTGGACATAACGGTATATCACGAAAAGTTGAGCTGATAGGAAAAAACCAAGTGCAGATTTGAAATCACCGAACTCAAATTAGTAAAAAAAATTGATACAAACTTCCTATCAACACAAAGTTCAATTTTGTTCCCTTGTCTAAACAATTTTATAAAGAAAAAGAAGATATTTGCAAGAGCTTTTGATTTTATACGTAATAGGGCAAAGTACACAAATCCGATTTAAGGGAAAGGTTCAAAAAGAAGATAAAATTTAAGAAATATTTTCAACATTGAAAATTATTGTGTTGCATATTAAATTGTAAATAATCAATTATTGAATTAATGGCAATATATTAAGAAAACATTAAAATATTTGTAGATCAGTAAACATATTTTTACTGTATATCTTTCATATCAATTTGTTCTGAGGCTTATACATAAGTACAAAACAGACATGCGATTTTATGTATGTATGTACATATGTAGACTGGGTGAAATTATAAACCAATTAAATAAGGGGATGGCCTTGATATCACAAAACCGAATACTATTAAATAAGTTGTGCTGTATACAGACGCTCTAAAACAGATGGTGTTTCTAGGTTATGGTTATAAACCAATATACATACATACTTACATACGTACATATGTAATGACAATAGAACTTTAAACATGCATAGATATTATTATTATGAACGATAAAATATCGTTTTGTTTATTCACTGATGAAGTTGTAAGATTTTTAAGAAAATGACAAGGAAAAAATTTAATTATATTTCAAGCACAATGAACAGTGGTAAGGCATTACCACTAATATATTTTTCCTAGGGATTCAATTAAATTTAAATTAATAATGGATTGGTAATGTATACAGAACACTTTAAATTTTCAGAAAACTGGTTTATTTAACTCCAACCGTCAAATTATATTCACATCTGAGGACTCGCATTATTCTGTTGAAAAATTAGCCATGTTCATGGGTATGGGCAGTGATAATGTGTGCAAAATAAAAACAAATAAAATCGGGAAGATAGATATAATAGATTTAGAGGAGAACATAAAGAAATACCTAAGTGACAATGAGTGCGAGGCATTGATGGTATCTGCAACAGCCGGAACTACAGTACTGGGAGCATTTGATGATCTAAATAGCATCGCTGATTTATGTGAAAAATACGGTATGTGGATGCATGTGGACGCTGCATGGGGAGGTGGAGCATTAATAAGCCCGAAATATCGCCAGCTTTTAAGCGGTATCGAAAGGTAAATTATATGTACCTGTACTACGGAAATTTAAATTTTCCTCATACTTTGTAAATAATTTTTAATGGGACCATATTTTTTATTTTTTATTTAAGAGCTGATTCAGTGACATGGAATCCTCATAAAATGTTAACTGCTTCTCAACAATGTTCAACATTTTTGACACGACACAAGGATATTCTCAAAAAATGCCATTCAACAAATGCCACATATTTATTTCAGAAGGACAAATTCTACGATACATCTTATGATACTGGAGACAAACACATTCAATGTGGTCGAAGAGCTGATGTTTATAAATTTTGGTTTATGTGGAAGGCAAAAGGTACCAAAGGTCTGGAAGAACATGTTAATCAAGTATTCAAAATGGCTGAATTTTTAACAGACGAAATTAAAGAGAGATCTGGATTTGAGCTTGTTTTAGAGAAACCCGAATGTACAAATATTTGCTTTTGGTATGTGCCCCCCAGCGTTAGAGATATGGAAAGGAACGATGATTTCTATAGTAAATTGCATAAAGTTGCACCGAAAATTAAAGAAGGCATGATTAAGAAGGGTTCGATGATGGTTACTTATCAGCCGTTGCACAATTTGCCGAATTTCTTCCGAATAGTTTTGCAAAATTCGTGCCTTAATGAATCCGACATGACATATTTTCTTGATGAAATTGAATCTCTTGGAAATAAATTATAGATTGTGTTTTATTAGTTAATCTTTTAGAAACATTAAATAAAAATTAATTAATATATACCATACTTGGGATTTTTCCATTGGCATTTGTTGCGGTGGCGGAGGCTTATGGGAAGAGCCTCGAATGGTATCCGGGAGTGCTTTGTCCGCCCATGGATCGGGCGAAGAAACCAGTCCGCGTAGTAATATTAGGGAGTGCATGTTCCGCCCAAGGATCGAGTGAAACCTCCAGTCCCAAATGCTTGTTTTTTTTGTAGTATTAGTTTTGTTAGTATTATTTTTTGTTTTTTTTTTTGGGGTTAGTTTTCTTGTTATTTTCTGGTCCCTAACCATGTAAAGGAGGGGGCTCCTAAAATTTGACTGGAGCGAACTGAACTCCTGCCCCATGTCCTAGTTCTTAAAAAAAAATTTTTTTCCTTTGGAAAAATGGGCAAACTTGAACCAATGCGGCAGAGCGACACCGCAGTTTACCCTATCATGCTCATTTTGGGTGTGAACCTGAAAATATAGAAAAGATGATGTAGAGAAAAAGTGTACTGAATGTTTTTTTTTTGGACGATACTTTGCATTTTGATTAAATACTTACCTGTTGCGTTTGTCCTCTTGTTTGGTCCAAAAAGAATAGCGAAGTCTGAAATAGAAAAATTTGTGAATTAATTAGTTTATAAACAAGCATACATGTGGCCAAGATGTAGTGAGGGGCTGAAAATATAAATGCAAATTAAGCATTAGTAACCGGTATGATACAGCAAAACTTAGTTTCACTGAAGGAGGACACTTACTTGAATTTTATTACCCCTAGTCCTGTCCAATTGAGGCGCCAAAGAACTGAAAATTAAAAAGTTAAAATATAATTTATAACATTCATACTTGTGTGTGAAAATTAAGTGAATGGGAAGAAGAAAGATAGTAAAAAAATTGGCAATGCGGAAAAAATTTGTAAAATAGTATAACGCAGCGTAAAGTGTAGAAGTGAAAAAAAAGAAATCAAATATAAAGTGAGTGTTAAAAAAATAAAGAAAAAAGAAGTTATGAATAGTAAAGTTAGTAAAGTTTGAAATAATATGTATATTTATGTATATTAATGCAGGCCTGGCTACATCACTAGATCCGGAAAAGAGGGAGGATATTCCAACCAGAGGCTGTCGACATTTAAGCCTGTTTGTAGAAATCAAAGGACGGCGGCTGTGAATGGCGGCCGGCAGTTTGTCTTGTGTTCCGGAATCATCACCAAAGCTAAGTCCATCGTAGCCAGGTATTTTGAAAATTGTATTTTTAGTTCCGATGTACTTATCTACCAAATGAAAAAGGCGTGATTAAAGTCATCATTAAGTATTACTTACGGTGTTTTAAACCGGAAAGGAAATATTTATATTTTTATAAAGTAAAGCGATAACGAAGGTAGATGGAGAATTGTGATTTATATTGTTACATACGCATATACGAGCAATAACTCAAAGAAACAAACGCTAAAAAGATACAAAAGTAAAAAAAAGATATATACGTGTGAAGTTATTTTGATATTAAATATTTATTTTTTTTTATTAAAAATGGAAAAGATTTAAAAATAGAGAATATATGAAAAGTTGAAATGTTGAAATGTTATTATAGTATATTAGACTAAGTAGTGTTTAAGAAATTAATTTTTGGTTTGTAGTAATTGTTTATGTATATAAAGTATCCATATAATCATAGAGTGTAGGGGTTGAGATAAAGTCAGCGCCGTAAAAAGCAAAAAGGTTGTAAGCCTGAAAGTAAATTAGAAAGGGAAACTTTTATATATATTGCAAAAAAAAAAGTAAAGATAAAGATATAATTAGTTCAGTTAGGGGTGCACATCTTCAGCGTGGTAGTAAAATAAAGGTGAAAGAAATCTAGTATCCTCAGGGAGCTCCTTTAGGTATAGGATGATTTAGAGCGGCTTCAGAAAGAAAAATCTGAGATAAAAGAAGAGATTTGGACCCTGTATAAGAGAAAAGAAAAAGTTTTTTTTGGTGAGTTTGAACAATGCATATATATGAAAGTAAAGTTTCAAAATATAAATTTTTGTTTAAGTAATAATTAAATTAACGAAAAAGAAAGGCGTCTAGAAAAAAATTGTAAAAAAATAAGTTCATAATTAATAAGAGGGGTAAATGTATAATCAAATGTGTTTTTTTTTAATTGTGTATATTGTTTTTTTTTTTATTTTTTCTATAATAATATTAATAATAAGAACTAATTAATGTTAAGCATAAAAAGAAATGAATAGTTTAGGATTTATAATAATAAATAATGTAAAAACTTAAATGATGAAAAGAATTTGAGTGTGGATAATGTCGGCTTAATTTTCTGAAGGGATAATGGCAATAGTGGGTAAGTAAGAGGAGGGAAGGTCGAGTGGATTTAGGGGTCGTATGAAATAGTAATTGTGGCAATTGTACGACTACGGCGAAAAGGAGCGAACATCTGTCTCCTATGTGTTGTGTGGTGATTTGTTAGTTAGGTAAAGTCAGTTTTTTTTTTGTGTGTGTTTTAAGCAAATGATTTTTTTTGTGTGTGAACGTACGGCCGGTGAGAGGGTTCGGACCTCCTGGGTGAGTCTAAAATTGAGCTAGTCGCGAGCCTCATCGGTCCAAAAACGGTTCAAAACATAAATGGCGCCCAAGATGAATGATTAGTTAATATAGAAAGTGATATCAACTAAAGTGAAGGTTAGCATGTGAAATCGTCAATACATGTAAGCAATAGCCCAATAGATAGAACGGAAAATAGCCCAAAGAAAAAATCGTGGATCTTAATCTCACAATTGGAGTTTTGATAGCCACCAAGGATAGAAATCTTACGGTGGAATAAAAAAATCGAAAAAGAGAGATTTTAGAGAAACGAATATTCTACAGATTCAAAAGGAAACAATTAAAAATATTTTATTTTATTTTTATTAGTTTTCGTTTTTGTATAAGTAAATGGTAAAGTGTTATAGGTTTATATTTTGTTTAAATGTTGGTGTTAAGAGTTAAGTAATACTAGATAGCCTCTCGTGATAATAGATATTTCGAGGTTAGATGTATCAAGTGTTATTTATGTCTGTTTCGTAATCTCGCTTCAGTAATTGATTTCAAAGTTGAAGTACGAAAAGTCACATTAATAAACAAAAATAAAAAATTTTTAAATGTTGAGAAGTAAATTGTCTGAAGCCACACAACAACAAAAAAAAAATAATAATTATATCCGCTAGACCTCCGATACGACCCATTATTGCCAAACCCAAACATATAATAAAAAAGTTTGAAGAAGTTAAGAGTTATCATAAAAATTTGTGTTTTGTACTTAAAAGAGATTTTATGAACTTTTAAATACAATCTAAAAAAAAAAAATAATTTTTTTTACTAAGTGAAATATAGATTTAAGCGGTATTCAATTTACATTATTAGAAATATTTGAATTATTTGTTAAGTTAAATATTAAAATATAGGGTTAAGATATTATTTTCTTTTGAATTATTGAATTATATATAGGTATATTAGTGCTAATAACATTTAAGTTTTTGGAGTACCGGTAGAGTTTTTTTTGCTTGTGGAAATAGATTTTTAATATATTTGATTTCTTTTATTGAAAGCTTGATACTGAAGGGTGCGAGTATTTTTGTTTTGTTTTCGAGTTCAGGTATTTAGGTCACTAGTTTTTTTTTTGTAATTGGTGTAGGGGGATATGAATAATAATCCCCACGAAACCAGGTCAAGGAAAAGAAACCGACAAGTAAAATTTGACTTAAACCGTTCTACACCTCAGGTTTCTGAAAAGGTTCAGAAACCGAACACACCAATACTCCCAGTATCCAAAGTCCAAAGAAGTATTGAAATGTCACAGGAGGAAAATATTGAACCACAAATTGAAGATAGGTCTGCCACGATAATGCGAGGGAACCACCAGCATACGCAGGGAACATTGCCAAGCGGTAGGACAGCTCAGGGTAGCTCGCATAGTGATCAACGGAGGGTAGCTACTGATGATTTAGGAACGATGCAAATTTCGGTAATGAGAATGATAGAGCAAGGGGTAGGTCCTCAATTGTCTGAGATTAGAAGGGCAATGTCGGAAATAACAGATACGGTTAGTCGGTTGAGTCTGGTGGTACAACACACTCAACATGAGAATGTCCGATTAGCTAGTATGAACTTACCGACCGGTTCGAGAACATCTTGCCATGGAACAGCACCAATGGATATGTCCGGGGTAAATATAAGATCTAACCAGTCATCCAGGTGTTCATCAATTTGCGGGGATGCGATCGTAAACCCCGAACAGATAAAAATCCGCGTTGACAAGTGGGGTTTACAATTCGACGGAAATACCAGCCATCTTGCGGTTGAAGACTTTATTTTTCGCCTGGAGACGCTCCAGAGGCAATATGGGATACCATGTGTGGAAGTATTGCGCGATTTTCACCTATTAGTAGTGGGACAGGCGAAAAGGTGGTACTGGCTTTTAGCACAGGCGAACGATGTCACGTCAGCTGATAAGTGGCCCACTTTGAAAATGGCTTTGATGCAGCAATACCAATCCACGAGATCCAGCTTTGAGCTCATGAGGGATATGGTTGAAAGAAAGCAATTGCCTGGCGAATTCATCGACGATTTTTTTCATACGATGAACACGTTGAGGTCACGACTTAGTATGCCTATGCCAGAGTATGAAATGATTAAAATGATTAAAAGAAATTTGAGGGAAAGCATAGGAAAAATAGTTTACCCAATGGCCATTTCTTCTGTAGAACAACTGCGGATAGAGTGCGTTGAGGCAGAAAAGACGTTTCTGCGTAAGGATGTCCGGCCTTTCTCTCAAATGCCAATGAGCAGATTTCCCAAAAAGGTGAGCGAAGTCGTGGAGAAGCCTGATGTCCCACACGTATATGCGGAAGATAATTATGAAGAACTGGCTGCGATGAGGTTCAACAACAGCGAGCTACAACCCAGACGCAATCCACTGGTATGCTGAAATTGTAAACAAGGAGGCCATGTGTTTATGGACTGTCCAGTAACCGAAAGGACCCTGTTTTGCTATAGGTGTGGAAAACCCGACGTCATTTCTCCAAAATGTCTAAATTGTAAGGGGAAGTATTTTCAGAGGGCCGATGTTACAGCGGGGGACCATCGTTCATCCTAGAACCCGCCGATTCATCCGCAATAAATCCTGAAAAGGTAAAAAGGATAAATTTAATTAAAGAAGCAAACACCATAATAAAATCATCCCACAGTTAAGACATGAATACACGCTTGAAGAGAGAAAAATTAATTACGATTGCGTAAGAAATAAAATATTCAATGATGAAATACAAAAGATCAATAAAATATCCAACAGAATCCTAAAATTAAGGCAGAAATTTTCGGCTAGAAAACTTAAAAGAAGGCTTGTTGTAGAAACCATAAAGAAGATGAATAAAAACAAAATAGATCCTCCAGTTTTTGCAGACGTTGAGATTGGTGATATACAAGTTAAAGGTCTTCTTGATACGGGAGCTTCAGTAAGTTTGCTAGGTAAAGGATGTAGGGAATTTGTTAGCCAGCTAGGCGTACCAATAGTCCCGATATTTTCCGTTATATCCACAGCTGGAGGGCAGCAACATAGGTTATTAGGGAAAATATTTGTAGAAGTTAAATACAATAACCAAGTTGAAAATATTGAATTTTACCTTTGTCCTGAGCTTGAACAATGTCTTTATTTGGGAATTGATTTTTGGAAGGCGTTCAAACTGGCTTCGAACATAGTAAGCGTGAGCGAATTGGATATTCAGAAGATCCAAGAGGAGTATAGGGCAGAAAACCACAAATCCGACCCACATACACTAACACCAATACAGCAACAACAACTTAATGAAGCGGTGAAATCATTTCCGGCGTTTGAAACCTTTGGTTTAGGCTGCACAACGTTGGAAAAACATTCTATAGAGCTTGTAGAGGGGACAGTGCCCGTGAAGGATAGATATTATCCCATTTCACCTGCGGTCCAAGAGATAACCTATAAAGAAATTGACAATATGTTAAAACTAAAAGTCATAGAAGAAAGCAATAGTCCGTGGAGTAACCGTACAACTGTAGTGAGGTATATTTCACCTTAAAGATATAAAAGTTTAAATAATACTGAGAAAATTTGGATTTTTTTTGAGATTTCTCAAAATAAAATAATAGTGCAATATTAGGACATAAGAATTCGATTATTTGAGACTTTACACTCAGCATATTTTACAAGTGTTCGTCCTAATGTGTCTATAAAATTATACCATTTATCTTTATATCGGTGATCGTTTTTTTTTTGGTACCTGATTAGAACAATTTTTAGAGTTTTGAATTATACAACTTTTACACACCTTAGGATAAGTCTAGCCAAAACCAACTACGTGCAATATTAGATTTAAGGAAACCGCAATATTAGTTTAGGGAATACCTGTGATTTAATCTGTGATATCCATGTTTGTACTGCTTGTTCCTTTTTATAGGTTTATAAATAAAAGAATCCTCTGTGTTTTTTTTTTTTTTGATGATTACGATTTAAGTATTAGATAAACCTGCGAATAAAACAAAAAGGATTAACAAAGTACAAATCTTATATGCTGTATGAGTTATAGGTAGACTTCCCGTAATAGAGTTGTAGGGGGGTCAAATAAGTCCAAACCGGATAAATAGGGATAGTCGGATAAGTCTCTGAGTATTATTTTTATATAGGTAAAAAAGTGTCCCAGAGACAATCCGTTCCATATTGTTCAACGAAAATTCCTAAGGAAGAGGAGAGTAGAGGCTTTACCTAGAAATGTAAAAAGATTTGAGTAAATAAGAAATAAATAAAATTTTAGAGATATTTAAATAAGAAACTTTGGCAAACCCAGAACTTCGACTCAAAGCAAATTTTGAGATATAGCAAGAGGGAGAAGAGTTCACGTAAAAATGCCAAAGAAAAAGTTATGATTAATTTAGCCTCAAAGCAAGTTTTTGTAGGCATTCAGTTTAATTTAGCACGGATAGTGCTCAATTGGCCAATGACCAATTACACGAAAAATAAAAATCTTTATTTACAAACAGGGGTTGCCACTATGATTTTTCTTACCTGGAAAGATGCAGAAGTCGGCTGTTGATCAGGGGCGATATAGAGGACAGATCCCCAAGATGGAATTGCTGAAGGTGACCAAAATCCACTCTCTAAAGTTTCCTGAAGGAAAAAAAAATAGATATTAATAGAGTAATGCCCGGCGAGACTCTTATTCATGTTGTGGGAGTTCCCCGCGTAATGTCAGATTTGGTACTCCTAGTACATACATACCCGGCTTGTTGATAAGTATGATGAGACCCATCTCGGGGTGTGAGAATTCCCCACGTTGGGCAATTAATTCGAATACCAAAATCTTCACGCACACCGCTCCCTACATCGTGCACTCGTAGAAATCGGAGTTTTGTTGCGGTGGCGGAGGCTTATGGGAAGAGCCTCGAATGGTATCCGGGAGTGCTTTGTCCGCCCATGGATCGGGCGAAGAAACCAGTCCGCGTAGTAGTATTAGGGAGTGCATGTTCCGCCCAAGGATCGGGCGAAACCTCCAGTCCCAAATGCTTGTTTTTTTTGTAGTATTAGTTTTGTTAGTATTATTTTTTGTTTTTTTTTTTGGGGTTAGTTTTCTTGTTATTTGAGTTTTTAAATATTTTCTGGTCCCTAACCATGTAAAGGAGGGGGCTCCTAAAATTTGACTGGAGCGAACTGAACTCCTGCCCCATGTCCTAGTTCTTAAAAAAAATTTTTTTTCCTTTGGAAAAATGGGCAAACTTGAACCAATGCGGCAGAGCGACACCGCAGTTTACCCTATCATGCTCATTTTGGGTGTGAACCTGAAAATATAGAAAAGATGATGTAGAGAAAAAGTGAACTGAATGTTTTTTTTTGGACGATACTTTGCATTTTGATTAAATACTTACCTGTTGCGTTTGTCCTCTTGTTTGGTCCAAAAAGAATAGCGAAGTCTGAAATAGAAAAATTTTTGAATTAATTAGTTTATAAACAAGCATACATGTGGCCAAGATGTAGTGAGGGGCTGAAAATATAAATGCAAATTAAACATTAGTAACCGGTATGATACAGCAAAACTTAGTTTCACTGAAGGAGGACACTTACTTGAATTTTATTACCCCTAGTCCTGTCCAATTGAGGCGCCAAAGAACTGAAAATTAAAAAGTTAAAATATAATTTATAACATTCATATTTGTGTATGAAAATTAAGTGAATGGGAAGAAGACAGACATATGTTATGTGTGTGTAGGGTTACATAGAAAGATAGTAAAAAAATTGGCAATGCGGAAAAAATTGGTAAAATAGTAAAACGCAGCGTTGGATATTACATTGAAGAACGTAAAATTTCAAATAAAGTAAATTGATTTTGTTTTGAAAACTTTAAAGGTAATAACCGTATTGAAATTGATGATAGCCTGGTAGGTTGGGAATAGTTTGTGACGGTTTTTCGTGGGACGGAGGAGATATAAATAGGGGGAAAGGTTAAATCAAGATTGGTTAATGTATTTAAATGTATAAATTCTGGAAAAAGATAGATTGTGGTTTAACAAATTAATAATATAATATTTAAATAAAAGATGGAGTATTGGCGGGATTAGAGCAATTGGAATATATTATTAAAAATAAAAAAAGATGGAGTTTTGGCGGTAAAATTGCAATATATAATGCATAAATAGATAACGTTAAGGTAAATAGAGATTTGGAAGGTTGGAAAGAATATCGACAACTTAGAACAGCGAAGGTATTGTTTTAAAAATATTAGAATTCAGTATCAAGTCGTATGCTAACAAGAGAGGTCGGAACAAAAGTTAACGGCCACAGTGCAGTGTAAAGTGTAGAAGTGAAAAAAAAAAGAAATCAAATATAAAGTGAGTGTTAAAAAAATAAAGTAAAAAGAAGTTATGAATAGTAAAGTTAGTAAAGTTTGAAATAATATGTATATGTATGTATATTAATGCAGACCTGGCTACATCACTAGATCCGGAAAAGAGGGAGGATATTCCAACCAGAGGCTGTCGACATTTAAGCCTGTTTGTAGAAATCAAAGGACGGCGGCTGTGAATGGCGGCCGGCAGTTTGTCTTGTGTTCCGGAATCATCACCAAAGCTAAGTCCATCGTAGCCAGGTATTTTGAAAATTGTATTTTTAGTTCCGATGTACTTATCTACCAAATGAAAAAGGCGTGATTAAAGTCATCATTAAGTATTACTTACGGTGTTTTAAACCGGAAAGGAAATATTTATATTTTTATAAAGTAAAGCGATAACGAAGGTAGATGGAGAATTGTGATTTATATTGTTACATACGCATATACGAGCAATAACTCAAAGAAACAAACGCTAAAAAGATACAAAAGTAAAAAAAAGATATATACGTGTGAAGTTATTTTGATATTAAATATTTATTTTTTTTTATTAAAAATGGAAAAGATTTAAAAATAGAGAATATATGAAAAGTTGAAATGTTGAAATGTTATTATAGTATATTAGACTAAGTAGTGTTTAAAAAATTAATTTTTGGTTTTTAGTAATTGTTTATGTTTATAAAGTATCCATATAATCATAGAGTGTAGGGGTTGAGATAAAGTCAGCACCGTAAAAAGCAAAAAGGTTGTAAGCCTGAAAGTAAATTAGAAAGGGATACTTTTATATATATTGCAAAAAAAAAAAAAGTAAAGATAAAGATATAATTAGTTCAGTTAGGGGTGCACATCTTCAGTGTGGTAGTAAAATAAAGGTGAAAGAAATCTAGTATCCTCAGGGAGCTCCTTTAGGTATAGGATGATTTAGAGCGGCTTCAGAAAGAAAAATCTGAGATAAAAGAAGAGATTTGGACCCTGTATAAGAGAAAAGAAAAGTTTTTTTGGTGAGTTTGAACAATGCATATATATGAAAGTAAAGTTTCAAAATATAAATTTTTGTTTAAGTAATAATTAAATTAACGAAAAAGAAAGGCGTCTAGAAAAAAATTGTAAAAAAATAAGTTCATAATTAATAAGAGGGGTAAATGTATAATCAAATGTGTTTTTTTTAAATTGTGTATATTGTTTTTTTTTATTTTTTCTATAATAATATTAATAATAACTAATTAATGTTAAGCATAAAAAGAAATGAATAGTTTAGGATTTATAATAATAAATAATGTAAAAACTTAAATGATGAAAAGAATTTGAGTGTGGATAATGTCGGCTTAATTTTCTGAAGGGATAATGGCAATAGTGGGTAAGTAAGAGGAGGCAAGGTCGAGTGGATTTAGGGGTCGTATGAAATAGTAATTGTGGCAATTGTACGACTACGGCGAAAAGGAGCGAACATCTGTCTCCTATGTGTTGTGTGGTGATTTGTTAGTTAGGTAAAGTCAGTTTTTTTTTGTGTGTGTTTTAAGCAAATGATTTTTTTTTGTGTGTGAACGTACGGCCGGTGAGAGGGTTGGGACCTCCTGGGTGAGTCTAAAATTGAGCTAGTCGCGAGCCTCATCGGTCCAAAAACAGTTCATAACACATTGAAATTTTATTAACATACTATTTCAAATGCCAAACAAATTCGTTACCATTTAATTGTAATTATATTTTTTAATTAGCATTGTGTAAACTAATTGCATTGAAATGGAACAAATTGTGTAAAGAACAAGTTACAATTGAGGAAAAAATAATTTGTTTACAAAATATTTTTTTATTATTTTCTTTTTTTTCTTTTCAAAACAAATAAAAATAAGTATGTAACAACAAAAAATGCAATATAAATCCATTTGTTGAAGCTTTCGCTAAAACCAATGTCACCAAAACTAGGACCCATAAATTCGTACTTTAATTCTGTTATATGCTAGATATCTCTGGACACATGCAAAAATCAATTATTTTTTAAATTAGTCATTATCAATATTAATTAATTTATTAAAAACCATTGAAACTGATAAAAGCAATGGCAATGCCATTAAATTAATTATCATTGACATC
Organism: Cordilura impudica; assembly: GCA_963682025.1. Lineage (NCBI taxonomy): Eukaryota > Metazoa > Arthropoda > Insecta > Diptera > Scathophagidae > Cordilura > Cordilura impudica. The sequence goes on along the minus strand of OY821518.1, from coordinate 193,300,695 downwards.
GATTAAATTTCAATGAAATCGTCAATTAGACCGCATAATGGATTAGTCCCATGTATGATATACATATATAGTCACTGTTTGTAGTTTAGTCACATACAGCTGTTTTCAGAATGAAAAGTTAGCAGAACTATTTACGAGTATGGATTTGTATACATACATAGTATGTATGTACATCGCAAACAAATAGCCGCTTATTCCAAATGATACATTTTGAGTAAAAACTTCAGACTGTGTCCACTATGTTCAATTCATTCGACAACATATAAACAAAATCGATTATTTTCTCAGAATCTATGATACAAAAAACCCCAGAGTAAGCATGTGGAGACTCAGCTATTATAAAATAAAATAAAATCCCGATTAAAACATTTTGCTATCTCCAAGCTACGACTATATGCCTTCAGTTTATTTCCCCGAAGATTTTCTGTAGAAGAAAATATGTTCCCGATTTGTGGCAATTGGCGATTATAATGCCAAGCATCTTGACTGACTACTCGGTAAGGTCGTGCTTTTGTTCGTAGCGGTCCACACGAGCCAATTTTTGTGCGCAAGTTTTGAGTTTGTAGGAGAGAGGGGAAAGAAGAGTGGTATTTGCTACGGTGCTGCTTGTACTCGGAAAGCTTGTTTTAGTGTGCAATTCGTAATTGTAAACACAAAGTTAGCTGCAGTTTTTTATTTGACATTTCTTTTCATTATTTGATTCGGTGTGAAAATTGTGGACAATTTTAAAGAAACAGATTTTAGTGTAGAAGAGACAATATTAATAATAAAAATAAAATAAAATAAGTGTTTCGTTTATAAAATAAGTGTTTCGGTTAGTGCATTGAAATATATTTATAAAAATGTCATTTACATGGAATCGGTAGCTAATTGAAAATCTAATAATTTTTGTGGGAGAAAAATCTTTTACTTACAACATATAATTAGCGGAATACCTAGATAGAAATAAGAGATCTGAAGTATTTAATTTAATTTTGAAAGAAATGCAAAACATAGATAGTGTGTGTTTACACATGAAAGGTTTCTTGCTGAAAGTCTTGAGTTTATAGGTGAGCCGGGAGGGAAGAATGGCAAATTCTCTTTTGTTTCATGCTTCGTAATTGTCAAGGTGAAGTTATTTTACGTTTTCTTTCATTTTTATGTTCGTTTGAGTTAAAAAGGATAATGAATTGAAATAAAGTTAATTTTTATTAAATAAAATGATAAAATAAATAGATGAAATGATGAAGTAAAAAATCTTGAATTTCAATACAAAAATTTCAGTACGTAGACAGGGGTGAAAGTTTAAGAGGCAATTGCAAACAGTTTCAGAAAGAAAAATTTCATGTGTAAACCGGCACATAGCATGATGAATTTAGTAGAAATAAGAAGAAAATGGAAAATTTTGCTGACGCAGTACATGAAGGAAATAAGGAGTATGGCAAAATCCAAAAAAAAACTGAAAGAAATGATTTATACGTTTCCAAGCTTTGGTGTTTTAAACACCCACATCCTTACGCAAAGAAAATTACCAAAGAAATTCGCGTGGTTGGGTAACGTTGCCACCCACCAAATGGGGCAGCTAAATCTCGAAGATCAAGATGATGCAGCCTGGCAAGTGCAATGTCTCATGCGAAAACTGTCAAGGCAATCTTCAAAAAAATATGATTCATATTCTTCTTCTGATTCTTGAGCTCTCAATGTAGGAAGTATTTGATGACGAAGATTTTAAATAATATTCTAGATCAGGGGGCCCTATTCCACAAACCAACTTATCAACTTTTCACTTTGCACTTATCAAATTTCATTTTTTTGGCAAAGTGATAAGTGTTTCAGTTCTACAATATTCTTTGCAAGTTTCACTTTGCTCTAAGCAAATTTCTGCAAAGACTTTGTAGTCTTTGCAAAGACTTTTCACCATTTGCACGTATTACGTCTTACTTTTTAAACTTATACTCTTGAATTTGTATTTAACGTAGATTTATACTTAGTTAATTTAGCAAATCCAAAATATTATAACAGTTATTATATATTTACTTCCAAAGAATTATCATATCTTTAAATACTATTGTGAATTATTTCTGCAATGCCTAGAACTGCTACGGCTAATAATTTACTTAATAATCCTGAAAATGTTGTTCGATTGATTAATTTTGATGCTGCATCACCAATCCCATTTGCTTCAACGTCTGTTACTTCAAATATAGTGCCTACAACTGGTATGGAATCAATATCCACTCCTAGAGGGCTGCGAACAATTCCTCCAAAGAAAACTGTATTGAGATTTTATTTTAATTTTTCGGGCTAATTATGGTCAATTAAATATTAAGATGATAATAAAAAAATTCAAATTATTACATCCTTTTCACTCGACGTTTCGTTGACGGTATTTCAACTTCTTCTGGAGTGTGAACTTTATTTATTTCTAATGACAAAATATATAAACAACAACATAAATTTAATTTAATATTAAAATCTTAAATACTAGTATCACAGGTTAACTTACGATTTTATTTTATTACATTGTCAAGTATTAAATTTGTATAAAAAACTGGACATCACGACACAAAATTTTAATAAATTTAATAAATAATTACAATTTTAAAAAAATCACAGTTTAACCTAACAAATAGTATCACAGATTGTTTTTATTATTAGACTAATGCTATAGAATATTGCAGTTTAATATTATCCTGGTCTTCTTTGGTGTTTAATGTTTTTTGTATTTTTTGTTGTATACGTAAACTTTCTAGTGTATATCGCTTTTGTTCGTTTTTCTCCTTATCTAATATGCGTACATCGTTAAAATTTGGTTTGTGTTTACTCTCTTTTATGTCTTGAGATAAAAGTGTGCTTTCTTTGTTTTTGTTTATGTCGGATTCATGCTCAGCTATTCTTACACCTAACATCCTTTTTGTCGTTCCTATATATACTTTATTGCACTGTTCATTTTCATTACCGTCACAAGTGATTTCATACACAACATTATCCGTTTTTAATTTGTCAATTTTCGATTTTTTGCTTGTAAAAAGATGTCTTAATGTTTGATTTGATTTGTAAGCTATTGTTATTTTTTCATCATTGATCTCCTTTTTCAGTGTTTTATTTGCTACACGTTTCGCGCATGATACAAAAGCTGATGAGATGAAATTTTATGTGATCTCTAAAATTAAAAACTGTACTCCTGAGGATATTGGTGTTTAGAAAATGAATTCCAGAAATAGAGCATCATTTAAAATAATTGTTCCTGAATACCTATTTGAACAAATCGGGCTTAAAAACGCATAAATACGTGATTTTATATATAGAGAAGAAGATAATGCTCGCCTTCCTAAATCCGCTGATCAAAATCCAAAAAACTAATATACATCTTGTATCAAAACGTTAGAGGTACGAATTCAAAACTTTCGTCAATTTATTGTAATAGCTTTGGCTGCAATAATCATATTATTATATTTACGGAGACCTGGCTCAGTAAAAAAATTAATAACTCTGAGATTTTTTGCCCCAAATATCAAATTTTCAGAAAAGATAGAGAACGTTGTGAAAGAATTAAATCTGATAAAAATAATAATCAGTGTAATAATGTAATAAAAACGTAATAAATAAACGAATTTTCGTCTGAAGAAATTATCTTAAACGATTTTTTACATATTGAGATTATATGTATTTTAGCTAAAATTAATAACAAATCCATGTACATTATTTGCTCATACATTCCGCCTAACTCTCCGCTTTCTGTTTATGAGGATCATCTGAAAGCTGTTGATTTAATCCAAAATTATATAAAACCATCTGATTTATTAATGTTCATTGAAGATTTTAACATGCCGTCTACATCCTGGAAAGCTGATGCTGATACCAATTATTTAGTTCCATCTCATTCTTCCGATTCTTCAGCTGCATTTATTCATGGTTTATTGGAAAATTGTCTTTTCCAAGTCAACTCCGTCACAAATGCATTTGGTAGACTGTTGGACCTTATTTTCGTTAACGAACCTAATGACTTTTCAATATTGCGACATAGCCCTATTTCTAATAAGGAAGATATATACCATCCAACACTTAAGATATCTTGCTTTTGTTCCTATCCTCTTCATAAAAAAAGTTAACTCACAGCGATAAAATCTTTTGCTTTAATTAAACAAATTACTAAGATTTACCACTCCATCTATTCCAAATTGCCTGGATAAATGTGTTATTTCGTTGCAATGATAACTTGGACTTGTGTTTGCATTCATTTTATCATCATCTTTTTGAATGTTTCTCGGCATCTGTAACTAAAATGTTACCTCTAAATCGAATGGTCCTCCTTGGAATACAAAACATCTATCTCAACTTAGAAATAAGAAAAACAAAATGTACAAAAATTATAAAAAATATGGAACATTGATAGATTGTATGAAATATTCGTTATCAAGATCGGAATTTATTATTGCTAATCAATTGGCCTATAATAACTATTTAATTAAAGTAAGAAATAATCTAAAAAATAATCCAAAAGCTTTTATAAATTTATTAATTCTGAAAGACGTGCTGCGGACTTTCCTTAGGTTATGACGTACGGTTATTTAGAATCTTCATATGATAACTCCATAAGTAATATGTTTGCAGACTTTTTTGCATCAACTTATTCTTCGACAGTATTTAATAGCAATAATCTGTATCCATACATCAATCAACATACAGTTCTGAATGCCCTGACAAAATTGAAATTGTCATATGCTGCTGGTCCTGACGGTGTTCCTAGTTGCATTTTAAAGCGTTGCGCACATTCATTGTATATTCCTTTGACTTATATGTTTAAATTGGGTTACTTTCTCCCCATTTGGAAAGAATCATTATTACCTTCTTTAAGTCTGGATCTAAAGCTGGTATTTCGAATTATAGAGCTATTGCTAAATTAAGTGCTATTCCAAAACTATTTGAAAAACTTATATATGACACGTTGTCTCTTCATGTGTCCTCTATCATATCTCCAACGCAACATGGATTCCTCAAATCACGCTCTACAATAACAAATCTTTTGGAGCTTACAACTTTGGTAAATGATGGTTTTATTAATATGAAACAAACAGATGTTATTTATAATGATTTTAGCAAGGCATTTGACAAAGTCTATTGTTGTTTAAGCTTGACCATATGGGCTTTGGTATATTGCTGATAAAATGGCTTGGATCATATTTAAAAGACAGAACACAATATATTAAGTTACGTAACTCGTATTCCAACAACATAAACGTATTATCAGGTGTACCTCAAGGTAGTCACTTGGGACCTCTTTTATTTACGCTATTTATAAATGATCTTCCTTCTGTAATTAAACACTCAACTACATTAATGTATGCAGACGATGTAAAGTTAATTTTTACCCTCAACAATCTTGATCAACAATCACTTTTACAGAATGATATTGATCGTTTAAATACTTGGTGTAATTAAGAAATTAAATATTTGAGCTCGAGGTCTGATTTTGACAAAAGTTATTTATTAAATCCAATATTTCGATATTCTTTGAATATCATCTTCAGGGATTGTTTTAAATCATAAACAACAAACTTAAATCTATTGTTCCACCTTCGTCGTCATATAATATTGCACTTCAGTGCACTTCAGTGCAATATTATATGACGACGAAGGTGGAAAGGTCGAATAAAAACATCTTTAAATACTTGGTGTAATATTAATTTAATGGACCTAAATGTCAAAAAATGCAAATATATGATTTTTACAAGATCAATTCCAATTAATGGTCGGTGTATCATGAATAATGCTGTGCTCGATTTAGTGGATTAATTCAACGACCTTGGCGTACTTCTGGATAAAAAATTAGACTTTAAAAGTCATATTTCGCTAACAATAAATAAATAAATATTTATTATATATTATATATATGAATAAATAAATATATATTATTATTTGTACTTAACGATAACTAGCTTTGTGAATCCTTGTAAAAAATATTGAAAAATAATATAAGTCACTTACTTTGTAACCAGCAACTAAAACGGTTAGTAACCAACATCTATCTTTCTTTTGTGTTATTAGTTTTATTTATTATTTTTATACCCTCCACTCCAGTGTGCAGAGGGTATATATAAGTTTGTCATTCCGTTTGTAATAATTAGAAAAAAAATCTGGACCCCATAAAATATATATATTTGTGATCCTTATAACAAGCGGAGTTGATATAGCGATGTCCGTCTGTCCGGCTGTCCGTCTGTCCGCCTGTCCATCTGTGGAAATCACGATGACGGCTTCAGTCGGGCAACTAGGTTGCTCGTTGGTATATAAAATTATTCATTGACATCCTGAGAAGTTTGCTATTTAAAATCGTCCAAATCGGTTCATCTGGTCCCGAGAATTCAACGAAGGAGTAAAAAAGTCTTGAAAAAATATGATTTGCTTATGTTGTTTTTGTCACGATAACGTTCTCAATAGGACAGCTAGGGCACTTGTTGTTAGTGAGGATGATTCACCAACATCATGGGAAGATTTCCGTTTTTCAAATCGTGACAATAGGTTTCATAGGTTCCGAGAAATCACTGAAAAGTTAAAAAAATATGATGTTTTCCTATATTGTTATTCTAAATTTTGTATTTTGTCATAGCTGTACTTGTTGTTTTTATGGTCGTTGTGGTAATAATATAAAAATTCACCATATCAACATTTTATGGTGTAATATTTAAGTTAGTTAATTAATAAAAGAAACTATATAAAATCAATATGAATATTCTGCGATTTTTATAACATCACAAAATGTTACAAATTGATATATACTACTGTTGCAAATATCAAAATACTATAAATAATATTCATATATTCTGTATATGTATATCCATAATAAGCGCATATTAAAAATAATATAAATATAAATTATTTAATTTATACAAAATACTGCAATTTTTAAGGCTGCAAAAAAGAGTATAAATTTAAGGGTTCTACTTTTAGTACATACTTGCATTCAAAGATAGTAGTGAAACCATAAAATATCAATCCTGTAAAAAATTGGTGTTTAAAAATTTTTTTTTTGTCAGATGTCAAAAAAAGCTAAAAAAAAAAACTCGAAAAATTTACGAAAAAATTTTAATATTTAATTATAATACATTTTTAAAATTTATTATTTAATGTTTGGCACAGGCAAACGCCATTCTCGGACTACCGAGAATTTTATGTACGAGTTATTCACATTAGGAATAATCGCGGAGCTCAGCTCAATCAAATGATCAAGCTGTGACGGCCGTACGAAAATTTTTGCTATTGAGTGTATATCACACAAAAGAAAAAACCATAACATGTAAACAACACCTTATATGGTAATATCGTTTGCCAATTTTTGGTTGTTGCAAAAAAATTCTATTTTTAAACACTTGAGTTGGTGTTAATATTTCTCCGCCAGCATAATTTCATTCATGTGTAAAGCTTTTACTCGCTCTCATTCCCACCCATGTTGTCAGCCAATAACATTGGCTTACCTTGTTCCCCTCATCGTTAGATGCAGCATTTTTTTACAAAGGGAATTTAATGAATGTATGAGTGTTGGTTACACGTATGAATGATTGCGAATTTTTTTTTGGAAAATTAAGGAAAATTTAAATTGTATACAATTTCATATCTAGACAAATTTTTTATTTAGTTTAATTTTATACTTAAATATGTTTTTTTTATTTAGCAAAAATTTTTTATTTTGACAAATTTTATATGTAGCAAAATTTTATTCTTAAGAAAATTTTTAAATTTAGCAAATTTTTATATCTAACAAATTTTATATTTAATTTAAATTTTATAGCTAGACAAATTTAGTTAGAACACTTTTATTTTCTTAGAAAATATTAGTTTTAGTACAAATTTACCTTTATAATTAATTATAAACTAGTTATTAATATTATGATAATATACGAAATATTTGATGTTCACCAACTGAACTGTACTGTACGAAACATAGGATGTCTTAGTTTAAACTATGTTGACCTTGTTTATGTTGACCTTATCTCCTTGATGTTTATTTTATTGTTGTTTTGATAAAGTTCCTCTTACTGTTGGGCTTATTGTAAGTTTTTGTTCATATATGTTGTTGTATTTGGTTGAAGACAGCGGCAGTCTAATAGATTTTATCAGTTAAGTTCTTAAATATAATTTAATTTTTAGTTTCTTTAAAAATTTTCTTCCACAATTTCTTTTTCTAACGCCTTAATTTTCATTCTTAACACTACAATTTTAATTTTTTCTTTTATGAGGTTTTATGGTTTTCCTCAACCATTACTTGATCACTACATTTTAATTTCTTTATTTTTTTACTTAAAGGTTTTCTTCAACCGTTTCTTTTCATTGTCCAAATTCAATTCTTGTAATTTCTTAAACTTTTCTTTAGTTCCTTAAACTTTAAATATTTTTCTTGTTTAATGTCTTCGTTTTAACTTTCTTTAGTCTTAATCTTTAAAATTTTAATATAATTTTAGGTTTTTCGCAACCTTTTCTTTTATTTCTTACACTACATTTTTAATTTCATTTTACGGAGGTTTTTCCTCAACCTTTCACTTAAACAATCAAATTTCAACTCACTCACTATCAAAACTTGAATCCCCTATCGCCAAAACTTCAATGAATTTTTAAATTTCGCGTCATCTTTTAACCGCCCAATTATTCAAGACACACAAAAAATCAAACAACAAACCAGTTTGTTGTTTGCAAAAAAATTAACCAAAATGTAACCAACACTCATACATTCATTAAATTCCCTATGTAAAAAAATACCACATCTAACGATGAGGGGAACAAGCTAAGCCAATGTTAATGGCTGACATCATGGGTGGGAATTAGAGCGAGTAAAAGTTTTATACATGAATGAAATTATGCTGACGGAGAAATATTAATACCAACTCAAGTGTTTAAAATTAGAATTTTTTGCAACAACCAAAAATTGGCAAACAATATTACCATATAAGGTGTTGTTTACATGTTATAGTTTTTTCTTTTGTGTGATATACACTCAATAGCAAAAATTTTCGTACGGCTGTCACAAAACAGATGATTTGGATTTCTTTGAAAATGAGAAATCAACTGAAAACGGGCATATGATGTCTTTAAAATTTAGGCAAGAAAATAAGTTTTTTAGGTTTACCAATACTGTGAATAAAGGGTAGCCTGGCCGATATTAATGATAAAGTTTCTTTTTTTTTTCTTTGTTTTTGTTGGTGTTAACAAAACTTGGTTCGATATCCATCGCTTAACGGAAAGGACTCCAACACAGAGATTTTTGCTATCTTTTAAAATTCAGTGTATTGGATTCCTTTATCTAACAGAGACCTTAAACTAGCGATTTTTGTTCCTTTCAAAATTCGGTGATTTAAGTTCTCTCGTTAGCAATGGACATGGACGCAGAGGTTTTGTGGGACCTAACTAAATTAACATCGGTGCTTTGAACAAAGGAAGACTCTACAACAGAGATGTTGTCGGACTTACTGGAAACGAACAAGATTTTCTTTTCAACTTCAAAATGGTGTTATAAAACTATATTTAACTCGGACGGAATATTTTAACAAACTGTTTTAAGTGACAGTTTTATTACACTGCGGACAGCAAGTCGAAACGTTGAGGAAATTAAAAAGCCACTCGTGGTGGAAAACGTGTCTACACCTGGTAGAAACTAAGTTGCTGGTATGATCGTAACTTTCTTAGCATATCAAACAAACGTTTTCGGCTAAAGCCGAAAGTAAACTTCCTGGACTATGCTGTACCGCCATGATTTCGGACTAATTCAAAAAAAAAATTTTTTTTTTTTTAACAAAGATATATTCGGACGATATGAATGAATGAATGAGTGTTGGTATAACGACAATGATTGCAAAAGGTAAAGAGGTGTTACCCAATTTAAATAATATGAATCAGATTAAATTCAGGTTCAATAGAACAAATGTGATGTAGTTAAGGCAAAGTTTTATTGATTAAAATTTTGGTTTTTCTGAAAAATGTAAGGCAGTGAAAGGAAAAGCTTTGTAAGTGACGTACAGTTGAACAATTATTTGAGTTCCAATCGAACCCACGCAAAAGTTAAAAAATTCAAAATTAAAAATTTGTTAATCAATTAAAATTCAGAACCCGCATTAAATTTCAAGTAATTCAATAATTCAAATATAAAGATTTATAAATTTCAAAGAAAAATTTCAATAAATTTAAAAATTTCGATAAAGAGTCCAAAGATTAAATTTGTAGTTTCCAAAAAGATTTGAATTAAAAAAATTAAAGATTAACTTTTCAATAGGTTTCAAAAATTTAAATTTTCAACAAAATTTCAACAAAGTTTCAAATTTTATATATAATTTTCAATATAATATGCAATATAGTATTTCAATATTTTTTTCAATTGTTAACCCAATTGTAATGGTACGGTTCTGGTGGAATTTCCGCTTCCGTTTCCCTGAGCCTTTGCTGGTCGCACGTGCTGGCATGGGGCCTAGCTCGCCGGATGGGTGGGGTCTTGCTCAGGCCCAGGGAAACCGCACTACAGATATTCACGTGCGATTTACAAAAAAAAACTGTCAAAAAACAAAACGGTCGCTAAATGGATGGATGGCCATACTTACCTTGGGATTGGGGACTGGATGTTATGCCCCTTAAGCCCTCCCTACCATGTTACCTCGACTCCATCTTAATTGGAGGTAACCCACATAAATGATAAGAAAATTTTGGTTTGGTTTGCTACATTGGGTTATACAAAATGTTTTATTTAACCTTCATTTTAAAGGTTTTAAATTTTAAATTAATTTTATCAACATTTTTGTTTTTTCTTTTTTTTTTAATAATAAATTTTAGTTTTTTCTAAATTTCATTTTTAAAAAAATTTTAATTTTAGACGAAAATTTTAAATATTAGAAAATTTTAATTTTAGGAGAAGTTTAAATTTAGCTTAATTTTATGCATATTTAAGAAAAATATTTTTTTAATTTATGAAAATTTTAGTTTTAACAAAATTTGAATTTTAGCACTATTTAATTTTTAGCACAATTTATATTTACCATAATTTTTATTTTTAGCCCAATTCATTTTATGTAAATTTTTAATTTTAACAGTATATAATTATTAAAAAAAATTTTTACTTTTAGAAAATGTTACATCTAAAAAATTTTTAATTTATAATTAGAAATATTTATTTAGGTAGGAAAATTAATTTTTAGCAAAATTTTTAAATTTTAGAAAAATTTTTGATAGTAGAACAATTTTAATATTAGCTCAATTTAAATTTTTGCACAATTTTAATTTTAGCAATTTTCATATCTAAAAAAATATGTGATATTTAGTTTAAATTTATAATTAGAAAAAATTTCTTAATGTAGTAAAATGTTTAGTTTAAATTTATAATTAGAAAAAATTTCTTAATGTAGTAAAATGTTTAGTTTAATTTTATATCTAGGAAAAGTTATTAATGTAGAAAAAATTTTTCGTTTAAATTTATATATAGAAAATTTTATTAATGTGGAAAATTTTTTTTTTTTTAGTTAAAATTAATCTTTCGAAAATTTTTTTTTTAATGTAGTAAAAAATTTTTTTAGTTTAAATTTATATATAGACAAATTTTCCTTATATTACTAGAAAGTTTTTTTTTAAATAATAAAGTTAACATTACCGCTATATGGTTGTAGTTGTTGAGGTACAGATGAAGCTGCTGCCGTCAGACGCCGTGGTTGTGTCTCGCAATATGCCATTGAAAAAAATTGGCCATAGCTGCATTAATAATGATATTGTTGCTGATTTCAATACAAAATGTTTATATGGAGATAGGAGTAAACACCAAAGAACTATTTATGCGACTTTGTTGTATAAGCTTAATTGGTTTAGGAGGTAAACTTTAATTTAATTCCTTAATTTAGTTTTATCCAACAGGTACCCAATATTTTGTGGTTTTATTTATTTAAGTTAATTAATATACAGTCTTATAGAAGAAACAATTAATTTTGAAGGAATTTTGTAGTATTGCTTATTTGGTTTATGTCAAGAATGTTTTTTTTTTTTTTTTTAATTTTAATTATGCTTTGAACTTTAATATTTTATATTTATAGCACTTTAGTTCTTAACTCAATTTAATTTTTAGTTTAGTTTTTTTTTTTTTAATAATTATAAATTTTATTTAATTGTTTTATTTTCACCAATTAATCGATTACATTCAACACTCAACGAAACTTAATTTAAGAATTAAATGATAAATTTTAATTTGTTTTATCTTTACTTTAACTTTACATTAACTTCATTTTCTTACAACTTAATTTTTTCCTAAACTAAATTTTTCTTATACTTTAATTTTTAGAGGTTTTTCCTCAACCTTTTGTTTCAACATCAAAATTTCAACTCCTTATAGTATACATTTAATTTTTATTTGTTTTTATTTCTTAACTTTTACACTAATTTTAAACTTCACTTAACTCTACATTTTAATTTTAATTCTTACGAGGTTTTTCCTCAACCTTGCTTCTTTAAATTCACATTTCAACTCCTTAAAACTACATTTTAGTTCTAACAGGTTTTTCCTCAACCTTTTCTTTCTGTTTCCAAAATTCAACTCCTTTATTTTTAAACATTCTTTTCTTAACATTAGTCTCTTTTTTTTAAATTTATTAAACTTAACTTTAATTTTAATTTTATTTTAACTTCATATTAACTTCACTTTAACTTTACGTTAACTTAAAAATACATATTTAATTTAATTTTCGGAGGTTTTTCCTCAACCCTTTCTATCTCTTAAAATTCGTTGTTCAGCACATGAGAATTATAGAAGGCGAATGCAATGCAATGTAATAAAATGTATATAAATTTAAATTTGTTTAACTTTTATTTATTTTTTATTTATAATTTTTTTTAAGCATTCTGTTCTTTTCTTAACATTATTTAAGTTCTTTTTTTTTAATTTATTAAACTTAACTTTAATTTTAATTTTATTTTAACTTAATATTAACTTCACTTTAAATTTACTTTTCTTAAAACTACATATTTAATTTAATTTTCGGAGGTTTTTCCTCAACCTTTTCTATCAACGACTCAAAATCAACTCCTTATAGTATACATTTAATTTTTATTTGTTTTTATTTCTTAACTTTTACACTAAATTTAAACTTCACTTAACTCTACATTTTAATTTTAAGAGGTTTTTCCTCAACCTTTTCCTTTTCAACTATCAAATTCAACTCCTCTTCAAATTATATTTTCTTTCTATCCAACCTATCTTCATTCATTCATTCACTCAAGATAAAAACCTGTTTCCAAAAAAAAAAACTCGCAACCATTCATTGAGACCATTCACACTCATTCATAATACTCTCTAGCATTGAAAACACGCTCACTCATGTATGAAGACGAGAGTACGTGCAATCAATACAAGAACAAAAAAAGTGGTTTGACCAGACTGACTGCAAAGTTTATGATTGAGCGAATGGACATACAACAATAAAACAGGCCCGTGGTAACAAAAAAAACCAACATCAAGTGTTTTATTAAAGGGTACTGAAAACACAAAACAAACATTTAAACAAATCACATACAGACGAAACGGTATTTTTTTTTTGCAAAAATTTTACATGGCAAAATAAATAACTTTTCGTTTTAATATGACTTGTATGTGCTGTTAAGTACAGTCATCATCAAAAATAAACGGCCGTCACACAATGTAGTTACCAAAACCAAACCATATATTTAATAAAAAAATCCGTAAAAGTAAGTATGACCATCCATCAAAAATAAAATTTTTAAACTTGTGATTCTAAATTTTTCCCGATTGTTTGCTACTATTTCGGTACCATAAAAATCATTTTGGACAGGGAACCGGTTCATTTAGAACGAAGTTCCTGCATTCCGGAAACAACCTTTATAGACCACGCAAATTATAAAAAATCACAGAATTAAATTAAATTGTTGAAGTGTGGACTAAATTCCAAAACCAGTTTCAAATTCATTCAATGTAAATAGTGATTCACACGTATTTAATTGAAATTCCAGAAATTGAAAACAGGCATGAACTTTAGTACACGTATACAAAAGTTAAATGAATTAGGAACAATGGGTGCTTTCCCGGTTCACAGATGTTAAAAAATTAAAATAAATTATTAAGTTCCTATTTAGGCAAAAAAAAAAATTTAAGTAATAAAAAAAATGGACTATTGTTTCGGGCCCCACGTTGGGCGCCATTTCTGTAATGGTGCGGTGGTGGTGGAACTTCCGCTTCCGTTTCCCTGAGCCTTAATGGGTCGCACGTGCTGGCAGGGGCCTAGCCCGCCGGAGGGGTGGGATCTTGTTAAGACCCAGGGAAACCGCACTACAGTATTTCACGTGCGATTTTAAAAAACTGAAAAAAAAACGGTCGCTATAGGAGGGATGGCCATACTTACTCGGGGATTGGGGACGAGGTGTTATGCCCCTTTTGCCCTCCCTACCATGTTACCTCTACTCCATCTAAATTGGAGGTAATCCACATAAATAAAAAGTTTGGTTTGGTTTTAATTTTCTACATTGGGTTATTTAATAATCTTTATTCCACGTTCATTTTAAGGTGTTTTGATTTTAAATTTTAAATTATGTTAGCAACATTTTATTATAACAAAATTTTATATTTTCTTTTCGCAACTTTTTTAGTTTCTAGACAATTTTAATTTTAGCAATATTTAACTTTTATGAAATTTTTTTTATTTTTTTTTTTAATTTTAAGAAAAAAATTTGTAATTTTATGAAAATCTTAATTTTAGAAAGATTTTTAATGGTAGAAAAATTTTAATTTTAGAAAAATCTAAAAATTTTATATTTAGTTTAAATTAATAATTAGAAATATTTGTTAACGTAGGAAGTTTTTTAGTATAATTTTATAATTAGAAAATTTTCTTAATTTAAGAAGATTTTTAGTTTAATTTCATATATAGCAAATTTTGTACAATTCTTAGGCTTAGCAAATGATTTATATTTTATTAAAATTTTATTTGTAAGTTCAACTTATAAAATTATTTGCCTATAAAAATAAGAATTATCGACTTATTGTGGTTGTTGTCGAGTGTAGCGATATCGCCTGTCGCCGGGGTTGTGTCTCTGTGGCTTTGTTGTTGCTTTTAAAAATGAACTTTTCTCTTGTTGCTGGTTGTTTTCAGGTCGAAGCGATGGTACTGCAGTACAGTTGCCGAAATTACCCTTAATTAACCAATTACGTTTATATTTTAAAATAGTATAAAATAATTACTGTTTATTAAGATTTAAAACAAAATTTTCAAATTTTACAATTTTAATAGTTAAACTGTTTTTTTTTTTTTTTTTTTTTTGGTATTTCTAGTTTTCCTCAACCATTACTTGATCACTATATTTTAATTTCTTCATTTTTTTACTTAAAGGTTTTCTTCAGCCGTTTCTTTTCATTGTCCAAATATAACTCTTTTAATTTCTTAAACTTTTCTTTAGTTTCTTAAACTTTAAATATTTTTCTTGTTTAATGTCTTCGTTTTAACTTTCTTTAGTCTTAATCTTTAAAATTTTAATTTAATTTTAGGTTTTTCGCAACCTTTTCTTTTATTTCTTACACTACATTTTTAATTTAATTTAAATTTTTTTTTTAGGTTTTTCCTCAACTTTTCACTTCAACAATCAAATTTCAACTCCCTCACTATCAAAACTTGAACCCCCTATCGCCAAAACTTCAATGAATTTTTAAATTTCGCGTCATCTTTTAACCGCCCAATTATTCAAGACTTCTAATTTTTTTTTTGCACACAAAAAATCAAACAACAAACCAGTTTGTTGTTTGCAAAAAAATTCGCAATCATTCATACGTGTAACCAACACTCATACATTCATTAAATTCCCTATGTAAAAAAATACTACATCTAACGATGAGGGGAACAAGGTAAGCCAATCTTAATGGCTGACAACATGGGTGGGAATGAGAGCGAGTAAAAGCTTTATACATGAATGAAATTATGCTGACGGAGAAATATTAACACCAACTCAAGTGTTTAAAAATAGAATTTTTTTGCAACAACCAAAAATTGGCAAACGATATTACAATATAAGGTGTTGTTTACATGTTATAGTTTTGTCTTTTGTGTGATATACACTCAATAGCAAAAATTTTCGTACGGCCGTCACAAAGCCTCGCCCTGGGAAACATGTATCATGCTTTTCTTAGCACAAACCGAACTTCTTATGGCTCATTAAAAATAAACTAATTGATAAGTACAATTCATCATTACGCTGTATTATAATACTATTTTCTTATTTTACTGCTAGCTAGTAAACAAAGTGATCGTATCATTGTGAACGAAATAGAATTGAAATTGTGTGGAGATTTGATTAACTTAAAAAATCCCAGTAAGCATTTTATGCAATAAATGATCATGTGTTTTGACTCCTCTGTGTTATTAAAACAGTCATAAATGCGCTCTTTTGCTGATCACAAAATATTCTTTTGTCGGGAGAATATATTACCGTACCCCCGACTCTTCTTGAGAGCCTTTTTTATCCGATTTTCTGATCAGTTTGGACTTATTTTTGAGTCGTATTTAATGTCATTTTTCTATAAATCACTTTTTAAGCGTAAGCGAAAATCATTTTTTAGCCTTTTTCTAATACCGCATGTGCTTAATCAGTTTTTAATCATAAAAAGTGCTCGAAGAAGACACAGTAAGGTGATTTTTGTTAAAACAATCTTCGAAATGATGACTGGGATATCGTATATTTTTGTTTATACACATACATATCCATAGTGGCACCAGTAAGCCGAACTCTAATCGGCTTCTTATATGTGTACAGCCGAACGAAAACGAAAATTCTCATCAAAGAGTAAAATTAAGCAACAATGTCATTTAGTCTTATGAAAGCTTTTGAACAAAGCGGATGTATGTCGCAGTGTTTTGTGAAATCTTACATTGTTTTTTAATAGGTACAGGTGATATCAGGAGATTTTTTCAAAAATCTTTACGCTAATGAAAAAAATCCTTTTTTCCCTACACCCACTTTTTTTCTCCTTACACTACTTTTTTAAATGTTTAAAAAAATAAAATTTTATTTTTAATTTGTAAATTTTCAATTCCAATAATGCGAAAATAACATAAAAACTAAGAAGAATAACATAAAAAATAAGATAAGATATAAGAATTACATAAAAACAGCATAAAAAACCAACAGATATTATAAAAAAAATATTTTTACAATTCTGTATAATTTATATTTTATATGGCTATATGTGCATTTAAAATTTACACAATTCATTAAAATGGCTTGCAAATGGAATCTTAAAACGCAAACAGAATTTTGGTTCTTGGTTTTAAAAGATATTTTTTTAAGACATTGGTTATTAGCATGTATACTTAGATCTGATTTATCGCAATTTAATATTTTTTCACAAGCCTTGCATTTGCATTTAAAGTAGTCATATTTGATCTGTTCCATCCCATAAGCTTCTCGTCTCTCAACTAACTTGAGTAAAACCTTTGTTTTCTGTATTTCTCTGATGTGTTTTCAGCATCATCGAAAAACGAATCGGACATTTTTCTGAAATCAATTATGTTTAAATTTATAATATTTTAATGTTCTTTTTATTTACAAACTTAATAAAATCGAAGAGATCTACAAAGATGGCGTACTTATGTATAAAAAAGATGCATAAAACAAGTAAACTGTGTGTTTTTTACTTGTCATTGTTATTATAGAAGCCACATATTTACTTCCTCCATATTATGGAGTTATTAGCAGACTTAAAAATGGTATATTTTTAATTTTAAAGTTTTAAATTGAAAAATATATAATATTAAGTTGTTTTAAAAAAAATTTGCAAAAATCCCTACAATTCGACAAAAGTAAGAAATCTTTTGCATGAAACAATAGACGCAAATTCATTTATTGATGCGTTACAAACGGAATGACAAACTGATGTAATCCGATCTGAAAAATAAAACTGATTAACTTTTAAAATATAAAACAAGTATTCCGAAAAAGATCCGAAATTAAAAAATATATTTTGTTTACTATCTTTTATTCACTTTAAAATTGTTAAACGTAAATGCTGAAAATTCAGAGTATTTGTAATAGTTTAGTAATAAGTTGATCAAATTGTTTACATTTTCATATATTTTATTTACACTTGTTAGAAATAGTGCACGAAACCTAGGTGGAGGGTATCAAAGATTCGGCATAGCCGAATTTAACACTCTTACTTGTTATGTATTACTATTATCCTATTTTGTATTTGTTCATTTTTTTATTACTTTTTTTTTAAATAAACCATAAGTGAATTTCATATTTTTAATTCTTATATTATTTATTCTCTTAACTTCACACCCCAAAAATGCCCGCAAAAGAAACAACGCTTTTGCAGTGGAAAAAGGTCAAAACCAAAAAACCAATTTTATTTCAAAACAATACTATAATAGTTGGTATTAATATTGCAGCAGAGAAGTAAGCCTTTCAATTCCACTCGCATGACCCATATTATTAAGGGCATCATTTTCTTCTTCAGCATTTTCCAGATCCAATTCCTCGATTTCATTGTCAGTGTCTTCAGTGGGTTGCATGTTTTCACAACTCCTTCCGATGCTGCAGGCGATATTGTGTAAGATGGCACAAACAATAACTACCTTTCCTGTAATTTCAGGCCTCAGTCGCAAATAATTTAGACACGGGAATCTTTCTTTAATAATACCGAAACTATTCTCAATTATGCGCCGTGTTTTTTGTGGCAGCGATTGAAAGCCTATTCAGCAGGGTTATCGGGATTTCGGTCCAGTTTTTCAGTCCGTAACCACTATCACCCAAAACAACAGCATCCGGAAATGGATGGAAATGTGTTTTGAAATAAAACGTCTATTATAACGTCGACAACTCTATGGATGGTTCTGCACTGTTGAATGATTTTGCAACACCATGCATAGCTGCAACTCTATGGTACTAGCAACCATTTCTGAGCCAATGCAAGCACAGTATCAGTTGATTTTCAGCCTACTTAGTATATCTGCACTATGTACTGTGCTCTAATTTTTCTCCAATTTTATTTAAAACGAAATCAACTTGGATTTGATTTAAACGAAAACACTCTTTAAAATTAAAGTTTTGTAGTCCCGAAAAATTAATTCGGGATTTATAATTTCTTGTTATAACCGCGTCTTCATTATCGTCGAACAAAAACTCACGTCTTAACATTTTGAAAGCTTCACTAGTTATAACAATATGAATTTGTAAAGCGATCGTTTACCTCGCAATTTTTGACGAACTTATCAAAATTTGCTTTTCAAAAATAGAATTTACAGTTTTTGTGCAACGAAACAGCATAATTATTTCAAAAGTCTTTGAAAATTACACTTTTCAATATTAACTTTGCACTTTGTACAAGAGAACGTATGTGGATCAGAAATTTCAAAGATAATATATAAAAATTGCAAAGATTTTGCAAATTACACTTATCAATTTCAACTTACCACTTATCAAATTTTATAGTTCTGAGGAACATAAAGTTTTGAAAATTGTCAAAAAAATTTGATAAGTGCAAAGTGAAAAGTTGATAAGTTGTTTTGTGGAATAGGGCCCAGGAAATAAAAAAAAACGATGGTTTATACATATGTTCCTATACTAACTGTTATTTGTTTTCTTCGTAGCTTCAGCAAAAATGCAGTACATATATGAACTTATATAACCTAATATATATATAAATTATACTATTTTAAATTTATTAAATTTAAATTAAACAATTATTAATTATAATAAAATTTATTATATACCTATTAAACTGATTCCAGTTTCAACAATGTCTTATTAAATTGATCAACCCTGGCTTTATAATTATTTCGCACCAGCTGTTACAAGAACTGAGCTTAAAAAGGTTTTGGAAACAAATTATTACAGAAATATGATATGTATTAGCTCTGTCCGTTAACTTTCCCAATAAAAAGCAGTAAAAACCGAAATTTCAGAGAGTATGAAAAATTAGTTCTCAAAAACACAAATATCCAAAATATTATACGAACAGCAATTTGGAAGAATTTTAAGTTCATAGAAACAACTGATTGTAAACACATTTGAAAGTGATGAAGAAGTGAAACTCTAAATTAGAAAAAGAAATATTCCTTAATTAGAAGAATTTATTTCATTTAACATGTAAAAATTTTCATTGAAACTAATATCATTACCTATTGATTTTGAAAATAAACATTTATTATGAAATAAATTGGCAGATACACATATTTTTTTGACAGGAACCGGTTTTAAAAGATTAAAATTAATGAAACCAGGTTATGTGAATATTTATTTAATTCTTCTATCGTTAATTTCCTCAGAATTATTATTTAAAATTTTTCCACAAAAATAGAGTTGTAGTATTTTTGCTTTATTTACCACAAAACTCAAAACATTTTTTCTTGCTTGCTAATTCTTACTGGCAAAAATTTATCCAGTAAAAACAAGCAAGTTTTCAAAAAACTGTCACTTTACGCTCTCGTTTGTTCTCTTTTACTGGGTTTTTGAAGTAAACGAACAGGATCCAGTAAATTTATTGATAATTTGTACAAATTATTACATATTATCACGTAAATGAACAGACCTATTATTATAACATTTTTTTCAAATTATACTTTATATTGAATAAAAAATTCAACTTAATATAGCGGCTTTATAATTATTTCGCAAAGTGTATTATAGCAAGTTATTGTTTGAATTGTTTTTTTTATAAATATTATTTAAAGTTACTTTATGTTCAGATGGAAATTATATGCATTGGTGTATTGGTGTAAGTAATAAACATTTGAATACTGCATCTATTTAATAAAATTATATATAAATATTTTAAATATAAAATATATTTCGAAGTCAAGTAATGTACTGGATAGTTTAGTGTTAAAATAAAAGATAACATAGCGGATGATACGGTTGTATATGGTAGTGTAAAAATTAAATGAAAGGTGTAAGAATTCAGAAAATCAAGACATTATTTTTGTCATATAAAATATTACTTTATGCATCTAGAACAAACATAGAAAAAACAGTATTTAATTAGCACTAAATATATTAATTTTCTTTGAAAAATGTGAATTAGTAAAAAACTTCGAAGTTTGGACTGATTTATGGTATTCAACATAAAAATAAAAAATAAAAGTCAATTCGATTATAAATTGGTTATTAATTAAATTGCATTACCGCATCATATGTACGTATGTGCAGTAACTAATTATATCACAACCAATCCACTTTGCCTTCGTTGTTAAAATATTCCATAAACTGTTGACGTAAGAGTTCTGCACCACCCTTTCGAGGATTGTATACACTGCTTAAGTTGTTATTTATTTCAGCCGGGGTATCTGCGATTCTATTTATATATATCTTCTGTTGCCAACATATAGTTCTGTAAAATACAGGAAGCAAATTATTGATTCCACAGTTTCCACTTTTGGGTTCATTGGAGCTAAAAAAAACTCTAAACCGATTGGCTACGATACCAAAAGCATGCTCGACCATGTGTCTTGCACGGGAAAGCCTTTCATCCGATTGAAAATTGCTTCGCACACTTCTGGCACAATACCCGAAATATTTGATATGGACACTCGTGTTTGATAATCCAAGCCCCGAAAAGTTTCACCTACAATTTTTTATTCAATTAAAGAATTTACTCCAAGCTTACTAGTGCACGGAAACCAGTTGCATGCTTACCAGTTGCAAGGAAACGCAACGTCAACGTGAACTTTTCTTCAGGAGAAATAGCATTTCACATATGCGCATGAGACATTCTAACATAGCTTCTATACGACGCATCATCGTTCAACAGCAGTTCCCTTGTTAAAAACGAAAATGAGCCACGCTCGGATCTTGTTTTTTTGGTTAGCAGGTTGCTTCTTTACACAATTCTGATAAGCCTTAAAGAAAATAAAACTATTATATTTCAGAACTAAATACGCCATACAAACCATATAATATGCCATTCTTTTCGCTGTCATCAGAATCCAAATCTATAGCTTCTCCAATGCAGTCAATTATAGATTCGATTATTTAATTTTTTCTTTGACTTTCATTTTTTCACACAAATAGATTTTTCACTTTGAACCAAAATAATTCTTTTTACACAAATTAAATAAAATGCAAACAAAGGCACTGTAGTGGTGTTGCCAGCTAGCTCTGTCAAAGCAATTGGGTCTGGTTCCAACCCACCTCTACAGCCCAGGGACAAGCACAATTGAAAATTCAAATATAAACAAACAGCAAACTACAACCAAACTGAACACCTTTTAAGAGGGAAGACACGATGAATTCGTCCTCCACACGCCCTCCCATCCATGGTCACTAACTGCCTACCTGACTTCTACATAGTGACCCAGCTCTCTTAGGATAGCAAATCCATGACCAAACTGTCACAATCACAAAGAAACTATTTAACTATTTAAGGCACGTACATTATCGAAATTTTAAAATTTATACTTTAAAGCATCTTACTCACTACCCTAACCTTACTTAAATATTAATTACGTTAACACTATTAACTTTCCTATTATTTCAGTTATTCAGTTTAATTATATTTATTTCATTTTTTCCTTCTTATAACGAAACTTCTCGTAAAAAATAAACGAGATGGCTCCTCTGGCCTTGGGAGATCACGGAGGACTTGTCCCAAAAACGCACACAAACAAATTTTGTAGATATATAAAATTTGTTACCTTCGCTTTTTTATTCTGAATTAATTTCACTCTGTTCTTTTTTCCTTTTCAGCTTCTCCTGGATGCTGGACCCCAAAAATACTTTTGTATAAAATCGCCCGTTTCAGTGGCTTCCACAGGACACCAACTGCCGGCCAAAGGATATCTCCGTTTCTAACCACAAAATTATATTTTCAATATATACCTAATATTTCCTTATTTTCACTTTATTGCTTACCTTTCTAAATTATTTCCCCTTTCTAGCAATAGAATTAAACTTTCCGTCTCCGCCATAAATAAATTTGTTCTTTTATTTACATTAAACTTTCTGTATTTGCTGATATTTTTTGTAAATTTAAATTCAAAAGACACTTTCACTACTGGCACTTTATATGCCTAACATTTTTTCAGCAATGAACTCCTTCTACATCCCAAAGCTCTATTCATAATCTATGTTCGTTTTCCCTAAATTCCAAACAAACATAAATACAAATACAGTTTCCAATCATCTAAAATAAAAATTTGGCGGAATGCACATACCAAACACAACTAACATCCAGGACAATTGCCAATTTTCATTACGCAAAAAAACATCGCTGAATCTCCATTCGTGAACACCCTGAAATTGGCAGCACCTACACCAAACTATTGTGGCTAACATTCCTACTACCAACACGCCACTTTACTACAGCCAACAATACTACTCATACAGAAAATTAAAACGTGAACACATAAAAAAACATAAATCTAAAAATACGCAACAATTACTATAAAAACAACAGAATTAATAAAAAACAAAAAAACAACATTCATTACCAAGCATCCATCCATCAATCTTCAAACATAACTAGCAAACATTAATCTCCACGTGCACGAAAGGACAACCCTTACCCACATCTCCACCAATCATACCACACATTAACCGAATTCAATTTACACTAAATAGCGAAAACCTACAAACAAATAAATATATTTTTTTCTTTCTATTTCCTCTAATCGCTTCCTCTGGTCATCGGTTCATCTCAACAACATTCGCCCGCAACTTGCTTGAAAAAAATTTCTCTGTGTGAACATTAAGGCAATTTTAAAAGAGAATTTCAAAAAAGTTGAGCAACAAAAATTGCCTTGTTTGAACCGGGACTTAGATGTATTTTTTTTTTTTTTTTTTTTTTTTTTTTTGGGATTCGCTGTGAAGTAATGTGGTTTTTGTTGTCAAGTTGTAATTTTTTCTGATTTTAGACAAGTCACCGTGTCTCCCCTCTGAAATGTTCGATGTTTGTTATTGTTAGTTTTGTTTATTTTTATACCCTCCACTCCAGTGTGCAGAGGGTATATATAAGTTTGTCATTCCGTTTGTAATAATTAGAAAAAAAATTTTGGACCCCATAAAATATATATATATATATGTGATCCTTATAACAACCAGAATTGATGTAGTGATGTCCGTCTGTCCGTCTGTGGAAATCACGATGACGGCATCAATCGGGCAGCTAGGGTGCTCGTTAACATAAAAATGATTCTTTAACATCCTATTTAAAATCGTCCTAATCGGTCAATTAGGGCCCGAGATTTGAATGAAGAACTAAAAAAAGTCTTGAAAAAATATAATTTTCTTTAATTTTCTATGTTGTTCTTGTCACGATCACGCACTCAATAGCATAGCTAAGGTGATCATTTTCAGTGAGAATGATTCAACAAATTCGTGGGAAGATTTCTATTTCAAAAATCATTAAAATCTGTGGAATAGGTCCAGGGAAATCTCTGAAAAATTAAAAAAAAATATGGTGTTTCTATATTGTTCTTGTTGTTATTCTAAATGTTGTATTGTTGTCATAGCTGGACTTATTGTTTTGGTGGTTATTGTGGTAATAATATAATAAAAACTAACCCTTTATACATTTTTTTTTCAACTCTGGTAGAAATATTTAACAGTTTCCATTGTTTTGGCATCACTAAAAAAATTTATTAGATCATTTCTGTCATTGCCACGAGCTTGCCTGCAAAGTTTCAGATCGGTTGGATCACGGGAAAGGGGTTAAAATCGATCCAAAATTTTTTCGACAAGCAGACACTACGTGTTAATATAAAGGAAGTATAAATTCACCAGCACCTAAACCAAATAAAGCTAAAATACCTAGTCGTCAATAAAAAAAAACAATGTAAATTTAGCAAAAAAAATTTTTATGTATTAATTTATTTAAAGAGAAAAACTCAATAATCACGTCTGATGTTGTATTTTTTGTGTGTAATATTTACATATACATACATACACATATTACATAATACAAATAATATACATATATTCCATTATATGTATATCCATAATAACTGCATGTTTGAAATAAATCGGTATATTATTTTATTTACATAAATTTCTGCAATATTTTGTTGTGGGGAAAATACATTTCTTTTGCATTAACAGAGTGTCACTTCATTCAGCGTGACTATGACACAGTAGATGGCGCCACAATTTTTGTTCTAATTAGCTTTGCAATACATACCCTACAAGAACAGTGACGGTCATTTGACCGGTGATATGACCGTCACTACTGACTGAAGTGTCGGTCATCATTTTATTAAGGCAAATATGCCAAAACTGACCGAAACTTTTGTGTACATGTAATTTTGCGTCTTACTCTTACCTATGAAAGTATATATATATCTGAACTGCTCACTCTACCACTGTTTAATAGTCAACGATGATAGATATATATATATATCATAGATAGATATATATAGATAGATATATATATGTATATATCATAGATAAATATATATATCATCGTTGACCGGTCACATTTGATGGATATATACATCATCATTGACCGATCACGCTTGATTATAATGAAACACGACTTATTATTTTTTATTTATTTATTTATTGTATTAAAAATCAAATTCAAAATTAAAAATAAACATTAAATATTAAAAACACAACAATATCACTATTTCCGAAACGTGGTGATAACTTTGAGACAATGTTGAAACAGGGCAATGGGCTTAGCTTAAAACAGATATTTAAACAACTTTGCTGACTTTTCATTCGAAACATCCCTAAACTCAATAGAAATGGGCCTTAGTGCAATCAGTAGTTTCTTAAAGAAAACAATTTATTATAACACTTACATATATATCAACAATTTATATTAAAGCTTACCTTTTGTGTTGTGAATTAACAATTTCGGCCAAAACTGATACAATTCATTTGGAAAATTTATGAGTAAATGATGTATCCATTCAAATACTGCTACCTTTGTTTGTACAGAACGGTGTGTGAGATATTGTGATAATACCTCCATAAATCAATTTGTTCAATATTCTGAGATCTTTCTTTTGAAGAAACTAATTTCATTTCATATTATCAACATCATATTCCAGACACTATATTCCAGAATGGCATTAATTAAAACATTCAAATATTAAAACAAACTCCCATATCCATGTTATGGCAACAAACTGAAAGATAGATATAAGGATTAGTGTAAAATGCTGCAAGGAAGATTTACTTTGTTTCTAGCTACAATTTTTAATAAAATGTCAGTGCATTACCTTAATAAGTTCATTCGGTGATTGCGCATGTATTAACAATATATTTATAGTGTCTTCCATGCGCACTTAACTAGAATCATTACGAATCGATTTAATAAACTGCGTCAGCGTTGTTTCACACAATTATATCTCTTGTGTATTATCTTCCAACGTCATAAAAAGTCCATCAATATCAAATTATTTTCTGTCGCACAGTATAATTCTTTACACAAATGCGTTTCCTAAGAGGTATAAAAGTTCTAGATTGAAAGTTTGTGAAGATTCTACAGCAATATCTTTAAGTAACGATCCAACAGGAATAGGCCACAAGCGAGCAAAAAATAAATTGTGGAAGGGTATAATGGAGAGACTTGCCACCACAATTGAGAATCGCACTAACGAATTCACTGACATATTTTGAAGAATCCTAAAGAAACAACAAAAATTAACTTGAACTTTTAATTTAATTAATTACTTACCTTTCCTAAACCTTAACAAAAACAACTCTACAACAGCAACAATGACAGTCATATGTTTTTAAATAGAAAAAACTGCAAGTGTGTTAGTACAAAAATTGCTTATGTGTTAGTTTCAGTCATTCATTTCTTGTAGGGTAGTTATTTCTGTTTTAACATTAAAGTCAATATTTTCAAATAGATATCATACAGCACAATGTTAAGAGTATACTCGGACTGGTCTTTTATTTCATATGTTTTTTCATTATTCTTTTACAAATATGAACATAAGTTTGGCATATTAACTTTTTGTTGTCTTTACAAAATAGAGTTACCGAGTTATCAATGAGTTTTTTGCTTTCAAAAAAGTTCTACATAGTTATATAGAATTATTATTCTGCTTTACCTACAAAATATCTGATTCCGATTACATCTAATTTTTAAAAATTGTTTATAATTACTAATGCATTATTATTCACATAAATACAAAATTGCACTTTTTAAATTTTCCATTCAAATTTTAGAAAATATCAATTCTAAAAACTGGAATTAAAATTTCCAATTATAAATTAGAAAATATTAACTGAATTTCAGAAAATCATATCAAAACGTCGGAAATAATAATTTTAAATTTAGAAGACATCAATTGCATCTTTAATATATAAATTTTATTCGTTAAACACAAATTGAAATTGAAAAAAACACCAAATATTTTTACATTTAAAAAATGTTTATATTTAAAAAAAATATTGGCATTGGCATAACTTCTTTTAACGATAGTCGAATCGTTAAAAAAAGAAAATAGCAATATTATCAGTAAAATTTTTAAACGATATTCGCTATTGCTAAAGTCAGATGTTGTTGTTATCTAAACGACAACCATTTTGTGTCGTTTATTCAATCGATAAAAACTTAATTTTTTAGGTTGAAATGTCGTCATACATAAATAAAAATCATAAAATAGTGAAAATATTTTGCTTTTATTAAAAAACTTTTTTATACAAATAAAAAAATTAAATAGCATATTCAATTCATTATTTCATTTTCAAATAAATAAACAGAAATATTAGTAAAAAAAAAATAAAGATATTAAACATAAAGATAAAATCATCCTGTCAAACACGAAGTAATTTGTTTTTTTCTATTCTTCTTTGTGTTTTTCGCTTATTTACAATTTAAATAAAGAGAAAAATAGAGATGTCGACTGTCGTTAAGATGTCTGTACTTATTGAATCGCTTAATCCTTAGTGCAAACAACAATAGCTGTCTATATATTTTGCGATTGTCGGATCGTTGAAATTTACAGAATCGGACTACAGAAAACATTGATTTAAATTCAATGAATTTAAGAAAACCTCAAATGATATTTAAGAATTGCGAACACAAAAATTGTTACATAAATAAACGCAATTTGATGAGAATGTTATTTATAACGGGTGATTTTTTTGAGGTTAGGATTTTCATGCATTAGTATTTGACAGATCACGTGGGATTTCAGACATGGTGTCAAAGAGAAAGATGCTCAGTATGCTTTGACATTTCATCATGAATAGACTTACTAACGAGCAACGCTTGCAAATCATTGAATTTTATTACCAAAATCAGTGTTCGGTTCGAAATGTGTTTCGTGCTTTACGTCCGATTTATGGTCTACATAATCGACCAAGTGAGCAAACAATTAATGCGATTGTGACCAAGTTTCGCACTCAGTTTACTTTATTGGACATTAAACCAACCACACGAATGCGTACAGTGCGTACAGAAGAGAATATTGCGTCTGTTTCTGAGAGTGTTACTGAAGACCGTGAAATGTCGATTCGTCGCCGTTCGCAGCAATTGGGTTTGTGTTATTCGACCACATGGAAGATTTTACGCAAAGATCTTGGTGTAAAACCGTATAAAATACAGCTCGTGCAAGAACTGAAGCCGAACGATCTGCCACAACGTCTAATTTTCAGTGAATGGGCCCTAGAAAAGTTGGCAGAAAATCCGCTTTTTTATCGACAAATTTTGTTCAGCGATGAGGCTCATTTCTGGTTGAATGGCTTCGTAAATAAGCAAAATTGCCGTATTTGGAGTGAAGAGCAACCAGAAGCCGTTCAAGAACTGCCCATGCATCCCGAAAAATGCACTGTTTGGTGTGGTTTGTACGCTGGTGGAATCATTGGACCGTATTTTTTCAAAGATGCTGTTGGACGCAACGTTACGGTGAATGGCGATCGCTATCGTTCGATGCTAACAAACTTTTTGTTGCCAAAAATGGAAGAACTGAACTTGGTTGACATGTGGTTTCAACAAGATGGCGCTACATGCCACACAGCTCGCGATTCTATGGCCATTTTGAGGGAAAACTTCGGAGAACAATTCATCTCAAGAAATGGACCGGTAAGTTGGCCACCAAGATCATGCGATTTGACGCCTTTAGACTATTTTTTGTGGGGCTACGTCAAGTCTAAAGTCTACAGAAATAAGCCAGCAACTATTCCAGCTTTGGAAGACAACATTTCCGAAGAAATTCGGGCTATTCCGGCCGAAATGCTCGAAAAAGTTGCCCAAAATTGGACTTTCCGAATGGACCACCTAAGACGCAGCCGCGGTCAACATTTAAATGAAATTATCTTCAAAAAGTAAATGTCATGGACCAATCTAACGTTTCAAATAAAGAACCGATGAGATTTTGCAAATTTTATGCATTTTTTTTTAAAAAAAATTTATCAAGCTCTTAAAAAATCACCCGTTATATTATTTTTCACAATTTTTTTTGATGAAAATTTGAAGATTTCAGAAAATAAAGATAACAAATTATTTTATTTAAAATGTTTGAGACATTTGGTTTTTTGCGTTTGGCATCCCTAATTTGATTATTTATTATTATTATAAATTTATTCTCAATGTTTTCCAAATATGGCAATATTTTAATAAAAAAGTTGAGAGAGATTTTTTTTGTAATAAACTTGATTGTTATTTCGACCTTTTTGTTGTAATTTTTAGATATAAATAATTAAGCTTGAGGCCATTGTTGTTCTTATACTTCAATTGTTTATTTCATCCAATATTTCGCTATCAATTAGATAGCATCTTCAGGAATGTAAATTATATATATAACATAAAAACATTTTTAACATAATGTAACTCAAAGAACAATAAAAACAAACCTACGAGTAACAATAATTAACTTAATACATGTACGTCATAACGTTTACACATTCAATATTGCACTAAATCAATTTTTTGTTTATGATGTGACGATAGCTTTGAGCGCAATTATCGGTGTCGGTTTTATAATTCATTCGGTTCTCTCTCGGTATGTTTATAATATGTAACATTTCAAGTGTGTATCGTTTGTTATATTTATCCTCTCTTTGTAAAATCTCAACGTCATCCAAGTTTGGTAAATGTTTGTATTCTGCACAATGGGCCATGAGTGCCGTTTTTTGTGTCAATAATTTATTTCTATTTCTTAGATCCGATCTGTTTCCTGATAATCTTGTTTTTAATTTGTTTTTTGTTGTCCCAACATATACTTGTTTGCATATGTTGTTCTCGTCACCAGTGCAGTTTATTTTATAAATTACGTTGGAATTTTCCATTTTTTCCTGTTTACTTTTTATATTCGAAAACAGTTGTCTTAATGTGTTTGTGGTCGTTGATGCCACTTTAAATTTTTCGGTGTTATATAATTTTGATTTTGATATTCTTTCCGAAATTATTGGTACATATGTCATCGATTTGTATATTTGTGATGTTTCATCTCGTCTAGTTGTCCGGTTTTGCTGGTTTTTAAAAAGGCTGTTAATAATTTTTGTAGGAAAAGCATTTCTCTTAAGTATTTCCTTTAGTTTAACTATGTTCTTTCTATGAAAATCTGGATCGCTAATAGAAAGTACTCTGCTTATTAAGTTGTTGGCCGTATTCATAATAATACTTTTTGGTTGGCATGAGTAGAAATTAATTATTCTTCCAGATGATGTGGGTTTTTGATACCAGTCTATTTTAATTTTTCCATCCTTCCTTATAACTAACGTATCCAGGTATGGTAGTTTTCCCTTATCCTCCTCTTCAGCCGTAAATTTAATTTGTACGTGAAAACTGTTCAACTGGTCTAACGTCTTTTTTATTGCACTTGTTTTTACAATCCCAAAAAGGTCGTCAACATATTTGGTTAGAAGTCTTGGTTTTTCCTCCACTTTATCCATACAGGCTTTTAAAAGATCCTCCATAACAATATCTGCTACGATGGGTGATGCTGGTAATCCCATAGGTAGACCTTTGTGTTGTTTGTATAATTTATCTTTATATTTAAAATACCGTGAGTCTTTTATGCAGAATTTCAATATCTTTATAAATAAGTCTTTGGGTATTGTTGTGTGCTTTTTTATTTCCTCCCATTTATCCTTAATTACATTGATTGCGTATTCTACTGGTATACTTGGGAATAAGCATATTACGTCAAATGAAATTAATGTTTCATCGTCATATATATTACTATTATTAATCTTATTCCTAAATTGCACAGCATCCCTTATATTAAATTCTGAATCTTCTGTAAGCTTTTTCAGTATGTTAGTCAAAAGTTTACATAACCCATTAGACGGTGAGTTAACTGATGCACAGATTGGTCTAAGTGGGAATCCATCCTTATGGATCTTTGGGAGTCCATATATTCTGGGTGCTAATGCCGCGTCATTTTTAAGCCTCTTTTTCTCTATCACAGAAATACTATTGCACTTATATAATTCATCGACCAGTTCACTGTTCGTTCTCTGTAATGATGATGTAGGGTCTTTGTTTATCCTCCTATACGTCATCATATCATTCAGGATGTTATTCATTCTACTTTCATAGTCCGATTTTTCCATCGCAACAGTTACATTCCCTTTGTCGGCATTCAATATTAAAATATTTCTATTTTTGTGCAAAAAATTTTTGGTTTGACCCACTGTGTTTAATGTAAAGCGCTCTCTCCTACTTAGATTTTGTTTGTTTATATGATTCTCTAGCATAGATGTAAATTTAGTTCTCGCTACTTCTTGTTCTTCCTTGTCCTCTAGCGTTTGAATACAATCTTCTCCGTCGGCAATTAGTTTAAATAAGGGGAATTGTTTTTTGTCTGTCGGTATAGCATGTTTTTGGCCCAACGAGAGTAGCCACTGTATATCTTCGGGTATTTCGGTATTTGTCAAATTCGTAAACCATTTGTCATTGTGTACAATATTCAGTTCATTTCTCTGTTTGTTTCTCAAAGCTTCAAATTTCTTTCTGTGTTTATTTTTTATTTCTATATTTGTTTTTTTGGATATTGTTTTTCCATATGTCCAAAACTGTTCTTGTTCTACTGCTGTTAAATGATTGTTAATTTTGGTTTTTATTTTTTCTATTGTCGCTTCATTACATTTTGAAATTTCATGTTTCTGTTTTATGATTAAATTTAGTATTTTCCTATGAAAATTTTCCAAAATACTGTCTAGGGAACTGTAAATTTTGTTGGGCAATATTTGATTGGTTTCAAAAATAGTATGTACGTTTTTTGTGGAGTTTTTTAAAAAATCTGGTGTTATACCTGTGTTTCTGCATTTGATAAGGAAAGTTATAGATGATTTGGCATTTAGTTGTTGTTTTTCCAATGTTTTATGTTTGTTAATATCTTCTTTGATATTGTGATGTTTTTGCTTTATGTTCTTGTAAAACATTTTAATATTTTCCACGGCGTGCTCTCCGTTGATAGTAATAAACTTGATTGTTATTTCGACCTTTTTGTTGTATAAATAATTAGATATAAATAATTAAGCTTGAGGCCATTGTTGTTCTTATACTTCAATTGTTTATTTCATCCAATATTTCGCTATCAATTAGATAGCATCTTCAGGAATCTAAATTATATATATAACATAAAAACATTTTTAACATAATGTAACTCAAAGAACAATAAAAACAAACCTACGAGTAACAATAATTAACTTAATACATGTACGTCATAACGTTTACACATTCAATATTGCACTAAATCAATTTTTTGTTTATGATGTGACGATAGCTTTGAGCGCAATTATCGGTGTCGGTTTTATAATTCATTCGGTTCTCTCTCGGTATGTTTATAATATGTAACATTTCAAGTGTGTATCGTTTGTTATATTTATCCTCTCTTTGTAAAATCTCAACGTCATCCAAGTTTGGTAAATGTTTGTATTCTGCACAATGGGCCATGAGTGCCGTTTTTGTGTCAATAATTTATTTCTATTTCTTAGATCCGATCTGTGTCCTGATAATCTTGTTTTTATTTGTTTTTTGGTTATTATTTTGTTACTCTATCCGACCTATATGGCCGCAATGAAGAAATATTTGGCCAGTTAAAAGAAACTATACAGCCATCTCCAATTAGCACGATTTAATGCATGTAGCCACCCTACACAACCATTACCTTTGCAATGGAGGTTAGGGCGAGCTATTTAATTAGCAAAAACTAAATTAAACGAGAAGTTATGTCATATAACCGGAAACGCATGCATATACGTTAGGCCGGGTCGATTTGTGGGGAGGCACAAAAATCGCCCATTGCTCAGTGAAAATCGTATTCTAGGGATCAAAATACCTCGGTTTGAGTATTGATAATAAATGTAAACTATATATTGGAAAAAGTAAACAAGTTGTTGGTTTTCGTCTTTTCTATTATTTCGGTGTTTGCTTTTTGGTCATCGTGGTTGCTGATCGGCATGCATTTAGGTTATGACATATGACATAACTTCTCGTTTAATTTAGTTTTTGCTAATTAAATAGCTCGCCCTTGTGTAGGGGGGCTATATGCATTAAATCGTGCTAATTGGAGATGGCTGTATAGTTTCTTTTAACTGGCCAAATATTTCTCCTTTGCGGCCCATATAGGTCGGATGGAGTAACAAAATAATAACCAAAAAAACTCTCAACTTTTTTATTAAAATATTGCCATATTTGGAAAACAAATAGAATAAATTTATAATAATAAATATTCAAATTAGGGATGCCAAACGAAAAAAACCAAATGTCCCAAACATTTTAAATAAAATAATTTGTTATCTTTATTTTCTGAAAAACTTCAAATATTCATCCAAAAAAATTGTGAAAATTTATATATAAATAACATTCTCATCAAATTGCGTTTATTTATGTAACAATTTTTATGTTCGCAATTCTTAAATATCATTTGACGTTTTCTAAAATTCATTGAATTTAAATTAATGTTTTCTGTAGTGTGATTCTGTATATTTCAACGATCCGACAGTCGCAAAATATATCGACAGCTATTGTTGCTTGAACTAAGGATTAAGTGATTCACTAAGTACATACATCTTAACGACAGTCGACGAATCTATTTTTCTATTTATTTAAATTGTAAACGAGTGGCATCTCTGTCAAAATAAGCCAAAAACACAAAGAATAGAAAAAAAAACAAATTACTTCGTGTTTGACAGGATGATTTTATGTTTATTTTTAATATCTTTATTTATTTTATTTATTTATTTATTTATATTAATTACAATGCAAAGTAAATTTGTATTCTAATTTGGGTCCAGGGGTAAGCCGAGTGACAAAGACCATATGGCTGGTGTTTTTGCAGCGACAGACCAAAGCCTCTGGTGGGAATCGAACCCACGACCCCCGCATGATAGCCGAGCACGCTACCTACTCACCTACCGGGGCGCTTTTAATATCTTTATTTTGTTTACTAATATTTCTGTTTATTTATTTGAAAATGAAATAATGAATTGAATACGCTATTTAATTTTTTTTATTTATATAAAAAAGTTTTTTAATAAAAGTAAAATATTTTCACTATTTTATGATTTTTATTTATGTATGACGACATTTCAACCTAAAAATTTAAGTTTTTATCGATTGAATAAACAATACAAAAACGGTTGTCGTCTAGATAACAACTACAGCTGACTTTAACAATAGCGAATATCGTTTAAAATTTTTACTGATAACTTTGCAATTTTCTTTTTTTAACGATCCGACTATCGTTAAAAGAAGTTACTTAATCGCGGTACTGACAAGTTATTAATTTCTCCTGAATGGCAATATTGTTTTTAAATGTAAACATTTTTTAAATGTAGGTAAACATATTTGGTGTTTTTTTTTTGGAATTTCAATTTGTGTTTAAAGAATAAAATTTATATATTAAAGATGTAATTGATGTCTTCTAAATTTAAAATTATTATTTCCGACGTTTTGATATGATTCTCTGAAATTCAATTAATATTTTCTAATTTATAATTGGAAATTTTAATTCCAGTTTTAAGAATTGATATTTTCCTAAATTTAAATGGAAAATTTAAAAAGTGAAATTTTGTATTTATGTGAATACTAATGCTTTAGTAATTATAAACAATTTTTAAAAATTAGATGTAATCGCAATCAGATATTTTGTAGGTAAAGCAGAATAATAGTTCTATATAACTATGTAGAAGTGTTTTGGAAGCAAAAAACTCATTGATGAACTCGGTAACTCTATTTTATAAAGACAACAAAAAGTTAACATGTCAAACTTATGTTAATATTTGTAAAAGAATAGTGAAAAAACGTATGAAATAAAAAACCAGCCCGTGTATACTCTTAACATTGTTCTGTATAATATCTATTTGAAAATATTGACATTGATGTTGAAATAGAAATAACTATTGCAAAGCTAATTAGAACAAAAATTGTGGCGCCATCTACTGTGACATAGTCACGCTGAGCAAAATGAAGTGACACTCTGTTAATGCAAAAGAAATGTATTTTCCCCACAACAAAATATTGCAGAAAATAATGTAAATAAAATAATATACCGATTTATTTCTAACATGCAGTTGTTATGGATGTACATATATAGAATATATGTATATTATTTGTATTATTTAATATGTTTATGTATATATATGTAAATATTACACACACAAAAATTACAACATCAAACGTTATTTTTGTTTTTTCTCTTTAAATAAATTTATACATAAAATTTTTTTTTGCTAAATTTACATTGTTTTTTTTTTTTTTATTAACAACTAGGTATTTTAGCATTATTTGCTTTAGGTGTTGGTGAATTTTTACTCCCTTTATATTAACTCGTAGTGTCTGCTTGTCGAAAAAATTTTGGATCGATTTTAACCCTTTTCCCGTGACCCATTCGATCTCAAATTTTGCAGGCAGGCTCGTGGTAATGATAGAAATGATCTAACAAATTTTTTTAGTGATGCCAAAACAATGGAAACTTTTTAATTTTTCTACCAGATTTAATAAAAAAAAATAGAACATAGAAAATTATTTTTCAAGACTTTTTAGTTCTTTATTCAATTCTCGGGCCCTAATCTACCGATTTGGACGATTTTAAATAGCAAACTTCTCAGGATGTTAATGAATCATTTTTTATGTCAACGAGCACCCTAGCTGCCCGATTGATGCCGTCATCGTGATTTCCACAGACGGACAGACGGACATCGCTATATCAACTCCGGTTGTTATAAGGATCACAAATATATATATTTTATGGGGTCCAAAATTTTTTTTCTAATTATTACAAACGGAATGACAAACTTATATATACCCTCTGCACACTGGCGTGGAGGGTATAAAAATAAACAGATGTGTAGACGGTAAAACAAAGGAAAAATAATAAATATACATAATAATTGACACCTTATACGATCTTATTATAAAAACGTTCCAAAGATTCACACAAAAAAGCAAATCATAGCAACTCATAGAAGGGGCAATTAAATTATGTCATTATCGCTCTCCTCGCCATTCATAAATTCTGCAAATCTGTCATCGATAACGTTTTTATAAAGCAACATTTCTACATTGTTGATGAATAAAAATATCTATAAACACGAATCATCATTTAGGCAACATGTTCCTCGTGAGCTCGAATTTGGTTTTACTGGAACCAATCCGTTTTGGACATCCTCATATTATATGGTACTTGGTATAACTACACTCAAACTTGTGTGTTTTATGTGTGTTTCAATTAAACAGTACGTGAACAACACATGTACGTGTTCATGAGTGTGCAGAAAAAAATATATGTATAATAATATCGACAGTTAAGCATGGCGGCGAGTGGAGTTGCAAATTTGGTATTTGAAAAAAGCACTATGAATAAATTCTACAACATTAACATTTAAAAAAATAATTTGGTCTTTGAACAATGATCTAAAGCATACACCCAAATGGATGCTCTACCGCGTACCCAAACAGTTGGATCATCCCCACAATCAGCGGACATCAATCTCATAGAGCATTTGAGGGAGTATGTTCACCGCCAAATAAGGAAAAGAATAATAAGTAACAAGGGCATGCTAAAATCGGCTTTAGGGTGCAATCTCGTAAAATCAATGTCACGAAGACTGCAACCAGGGGTCCAATCGTCGCATTCGTTATCGAATTTTTCGATGGAATTATTTTTTTATTTCCCAAAATAAAATAGTAAGAATAATTTTACTCTGTCACAGTTAACAAATTATTGCCGCTAGTTTAGAGTAAAGCCGAAACGAGGTCTAAAGTGTGTGCCTCTTCTTTAAATAAGCCAAAATATTGAATTTCGATTGATTTTACTCGATATCGAATGCTGCGATAGCCCCTGTTATAAATGCAAAAGAAAAACAAACTAAATACTATTTTGATTCCATTTCGCTTTTCATTTTACTTTTTGTTATCCTGTAAACTTTCTTTTGAATCGACAAATACGTACTTTTTTTATAAAATTTTTATGGTTGTAAAATTTTTGTTGTTTATTATACCCTATACCACTATGTGGTTTGGGTATAATGACTTTGTGCTGCTGTTTGTAACTACCAAAAATATTTGACCTAGACCCATCTTTAATTATACCGATCGAATCAGAATCACTATCTGATTCGATTTAACGATGTCCGTCCGTCCGTCCGCCGTCTGTGTGTCCATGTAAAGCTTGTAATCAAACTGCAGGTCGCAAATATCAATTTATTTTGAAGAAATTTGGTATTTTATCTTTAATCGGCAATGGGATGAACGCTATTGAAATTGGTGCGAATCGGTCCATGTTCAGACCTAGCCCTCATACAAATGACCCCTATGAAATCAACATATATTGCCTTAAGATCCAAGTTATCATACAAATCTTAGTCAAATTGGGTTTGTATGTATATATTACAACCATTAATCAGTAGTCCTGAAATGATCCCTATTGGACAACTCTTAGTCATATGCCCAATATAGAGCTGTTTCCCGATCTTCACTTAAATCTATCAAAAAACAAAAATATTGCACTGATTCTTCTCAAATTTTGTTTGTATATATTTTTAGAAAATACAAGAGACTTTACCAAACATGGTCAAGATCGGTCCATTTTTGGGCCTAGTCCCCATATAGATATAGCATCCGATATGAACTTTTTCATATCTGCAGCCAAAAAAAATTAATAAAAATCCCACTCAAATTTGGTTTACGCTTATTTTCTATATCCAGTTAGTTGGGCCTGAGAGATAGGGTATATAAACGCATGGTATAGGGTATCGTATAGTCGGTCTAGACCGACTATAATTTTCTTACTTGTTTTTTTATATATTGGGTACGACTGAAATACCATTTTCAATAGATATAAACTATTGGATTAATTTATATTACAAAATCATTACTAAAAATATTGTATACACAGTTGAAAACTTTCGTTCGACGCTGACTGTATATAAAAAATCTCTAATAAAAAAATACTTATTTCTGCTTAGCTAAAAAAATACTCTGTTGTAACTTATTTAAACAGCCACGTATATGATTATCTTCTCCAGCACCACGTTTACCTTCAACAACACGAATTTCTTCTATAAGAAAAGGCAAAAAATTCTCAATTAATTCATACGAAATGGAACACAGTTTCATTAGAAGTTCAAAATAAAAAAATGTATAGTAAGATAAATGCTTCTTCGCAAGAAATCGTAAATGTTCACATAATAACTCCTTTAAAACGGCCGATTTCTTATAAACTGGACTATGTATTAAACGTTTAAATAAATCCAATAGGAAAGGACGGCTAGGCACAATTTCGTCAACCATCATTATATGTTCCAGTGTGGACAAGGAGCAACCCTTCATGAATATTAGTAAACGTTGTGTAGAGTTAGAATCGTCGGGATTTGAAGAGAACGATTCAACAATTTCATGATATATGGTGATGACTAAACATGCATTGGGATCGGCTTGACGGCGTTGTGTCGACAGAAACAAACTTGTAAGTTTTTCGGCAACAAAAAGCGGCAATTCATAATTGTCACCTTGTAGACAGTTTATATAGGCACGGGCCACTTGTTTGGCATTTTGGGAAATTTTAAAATGAGGCGTCCACTTTTGTATAAGATCAGTTAATGTTTTATTTAAATACACATCAGTTGTGAAATTCAGTCGACTAATACCTTGTACCAAAACTGGCTATATCTTATGTATAAGTTGAGCTAATTTACCTTCTGGTGCTTTGCCCATCTGTATGCTGGTTGGTAAGATATAGCGAGTAATGGCTATATGAAAAAAGCAGGTAATTTTTGATTTAGTGTATACTATGTGAGGGCAATTGAATATGACAATAGCTAGAAAACTGTAAAATCGAAATATCAATTCAGATTTTTCCAATTTGAAGTCGGCACTCAACCATTTCTCAAAATTTCGTATATAAGAATTGAAATTATTTGAGATGAACTGACGTTTTGCAAATTCTTTATTTGCATCATAACATTTTCCAACAGCCGCTACAAATATGCACAGAGGTTATTTGGCAACGACTAAATCTTCGGCATCAATATTTGCCATTTCAAGGAATTCTGGCAAATTTACGATAATTTTTGTAAGTTTTAAAACATCTTTATTGGTCGCCGTTAATATCACTAAACTTTTCAACCATATTTGCATAATTATTGTGTGATCGACTAAAGTTTTACGATCGGAATCCAGAATTCTTAGTAAAAATTGCGGTACAGTTTGACGGTTGGCTGTTTGTTGTTCTGTGAAATAGAAAAATAGCTTTTGAAAACTTTGTGTATCCGTAACTGCAAAGGAATGGGTACAGAGGTCGGCAGCCAATGTTGGCAACCAGTGGCTAAAATTATTAATATACTGTTGTTTCACAAACGGTAAAAAAGATGAATTTAATGCCTTAAGCAAGTCATTATTGGAGTCCAGAAATAGTTCTGAACTTTTAATTTTATTAAATATTAAATGTAAAGCTTCCAAAGTTCTTTCTTGTTCGACCGGCGTACTATTGTTTAAAAAGTTCGGTATCCAGGAACCCACCAATAAATGTTCACCCCTCTGAAAGTTATCAGAATGTTTAAATATGTCTAATAGAGTATCAGCTATTACTTTCGAAACAGAAATATCATTGCGTATGGAAGTCAATTGTTGCAACAGTTTTGCAATATAATCCGTTAAATCATATTGATGTTCAGCATACAATATCCATAGTGCCATGTGTCCTTTAGCCACAGCAACTTGTTTGGGACCTGTTACTTTCTCGAATGCTATCGACAAGAGATTGTCTCTTAATTTGGCAGACAAAACACAAAAATCTCCACAAAGTGACAATACCAAAAATAACTCAATTAAATGATGTATTCCCATTTCACTAAGAGCTAAAAACTTTTAAGCACTAAATTTGGTGTAAATACGACCTAACAACTTCTGAGCCTGATGATTGGCTTGGCTGTTCAAAAGTCTTTCTAAACACTTTCCCATCATAAATACGAACAGCGTAAAACTACTGAGATTCGGATCTAGTGGTTTTCTTAACAGAATGCGATATTTATCAACATAGGCTTGACCACTGCCACACGTAACAGCTAAATTAGATGGTGCTGCACCCACAACGTAAAACGATGAATTTAATTTTTTATAAAAATATTCCCACTTTATCATTGCAATGTTTTCTTTAGGTTGCCACCATTGTAGTAATGTTGGTGTTAAAAGCCCTATAAATATGCGCAGTTGTTCTTCGGTGGGATTCGCATTAAGAAATTGTTGTGTTGTGCGTTCACAAAATACAAAATTTGCGACGTCTTCCCCAGAAGCTCTTGCATAATTGGGTCCTTCGTAATGACCATGTGAACGGTACCCATGTAAACGCAAATTAAGTATTCACGTTTTTATGGGGTACTATGTGCCCGTGTTAAAATCAAACGCGTCTAGCTTTACTTATGATTCGATCAAGAATGTCTTTATTTTTTCTTTTTCAATACTTAAAACAAATTTTTCATACTTAAAATAAGTTCGTGTGTAAAACATGCTGATTTAATGTTTACGCTTTTTGGTAACAATAAAAATGAAAATAAATGTGCTGACCGAATGTCTGCACTTGTTTACAAAATATTCTTCATATTGGTATTGACCAAATTAAATTGAAATTTCATACTTAAAATAAGTTCGTGTGTAAAAAATGCTGATTTAATGTTTACGCTTTTTGGTAACAATAAAAA
Source organism: Cordilura impudica (assembly GCA_963682025.1). Classification (NCBI taxonomy): domain Eukaryota; kingdom Metazoa; phylum Arthropoda; class Insecta; order Diptera; family Scathophagidae; genus Cordilura; species Cordilura impudica. The sequence continues at coordinate 193,259,655 of OY821518.1, read as the reverse complement.
TGAAAATAAATGTGCTGACCGAATGACTGCACTTGTTTACAAAATATTCTTCATATTGGTATTGACCAAATTAAAGTGAAATTAAGCAACCCGTTACCTACATAGTGAATTAATGATTAATAGAGGTATTTCTAATTAATTATTATAGGCATTATTCAAGCGTTGTTAACTCCTCCCCCTTTAAATGTCGGAGCGTCCCTGCTTTGACCTTATCTGCTCGATGATATATTCCATGTCAACTTGTTCGGTTTTTTTATTTCCACGCATATATTAGATTAGCCATATTATGCCTGACATTGCGATGGCCAATGAAATTATAACTGCCTTATGAGCCACTATGTGTTCCCGCATACCGGATACCAATTCGTAAGTTTCAAGATTTATTTTGTGTAAATACGGTAGTGTTAGCTTAATTTCATGGTTAGTTTTTATAACGTTTAGCGTTTTGGGTGGGTGCGGCTCTACTGTTCTTCATTGTCCGTTATAGTTATTATTATAAACTGTTCCATTGACTGTTATATTGCCGGTAAATATAATTAGCAGTGTGCCGTTTAATTTAATAGGTTCTCCTTCGGCTACGTCAGTATTGTGGACGTTGTTCAGTAGTATCGATCCCTCGGATACCCGTTGTACTGGTGGAATATGTTCTGCTGACTGTGTTTGACAAAAAGCTGTGTTGTTATTCAATAGCTGTGAAAGACATGGTTGCTCGGCTTCACGACAAATTTTTGATGGTCCGACAATTATGCAATCGGTTATGGGGGAGGTATGATCGCGGCATTTCGAGGCCTGATCCAGTTCTAATTTTATTACTGAATTGTTATGAATAACGGGATATATTTTTAAAAATTTGCAAAAAGTGGTCAATACCGGAAATTTAACAATATAATAAATGAAATTTTCGTCTTGTAAAACACTTACATTACTAGCTCTTAAAATATTATTTATGCTAATGGGTACTCTTCTTGATTCGAGCGTGTGTCCTAAGTCAATGCTGTCAAAAATTATTGGGTTTACAATATTTTCCTTTGCCAAAATTATCGAAAGGGCGAGACCATTAAGAAATGAAATAACTTCCCCGTTTCTTGAGGCTATAAGTTCGAAAAGGATTAATTCATCCTCTCCGATGGCGTTACTTGATTTACGCTCCTGTACTACATTTATTCGGTCCGTCAATTCATTGATTTTATCCTGTAAGGCTGAGTTTATAGCCGTCTGCTTATCGTTGTTTCTGACTAACGCTTCTTCCCCTGCTGTTAGTAGTTCCATGTCACTACGGTCGGGTATACCCGCAACGAATTTTAGAGCGGACCCCAGGAAATCAAGTGATCTAGCATGTCGTTTATTCGTACGTAAGGTTCTCAGTAATCGGTTAATTTCCCTTATCTGTTCTCGTATCATGCCAGTCTCTCTAGCATCCGACAAGTTAATGAGAAGTTCCTCATTTTCCTGAATTATGAGTTCGTATTCTGTTAGATTTGTCCGATGTATCAAATAATCTTAATCCGCGTAAGTCGCAACATCGCCGTCTGTTATTGTAATAAAGTGTGCGTCTGAGTAGTCTGTAATCGTTGACGAGACCCATGGTAAGCAGACAAAAAATATTCTAAAAAGAAAATTTAAAACAAAAAGAAAAAGAAAAAAAAATAATTAAGGTAACCATAAATCACCTGAGGTTGTTTTTATGGACCTTCTTCCCATCAATCATGACAGTTGTGCCAAGATCCCTCTCAATTATTCCTTGTGTAAAAACTTTGTCAAATTTATTTCCTAACCTTTTGTTCCTCCTAACAAAAACGATTTCCCCAGGGTGATAGACCTTATTAGACGTATTCTTGTTATTTCCGACCAGGGTTCTGTGTTGTGCGACCCGTAAGCGTTCCTCAACCTAGGCCAATGAGTTATTGTCAAAATCGTTCATAATATTAAGTGGCTTTTTCCCGGTGACCGAATGAATCGTATCATTGTACTTTACTGTCGAAAGGAGTATGAGCTCAGTGGTGTCAGCTATACTCTGTTGAGCTTTAATGCATCTCGCAATTTCCAAAAGGGTAGAGTGAAATCTTTCTACCTGGCCATTGCTCTTACTATGCATTGGCGGAACGAAAAACTGTTCTGTGTTAAAGTGGTCTCTGAGGAAAGTACCGATTGCATTTGATCTGAACGCTTTTTCGTTGTCCGAGACGATCAGCTTAACCTTTCCGAACCTATTCATAATCTGAAATAGGGCCGACTTGATATCGACGGTGGATCTAGAATTGATCAGTAGCACGATTGCAAATTTAGAAAATTTATCTAAACAGGTTAGAAAGTGCTGTTTATTCGTAATCAAGATATCCAAATGGAGTATTTCCGCGGGATAAGTGGGGATAGGGGTCTCAGCAATTCCAATCCTTTGTGGTTTTCGCTGATATTTATTTTCTTTGCATATTCTACAATTTGCTATCACATATTTCAGTCTCCTCTTTATTCCTGGAAAGTAGTATTCCCCTATTATCTGTCCGAAGTTTTCCTGCATTGACCTGTGAGCCCGATTGTGCTCAGTAGTCACTATTTCCCACTGATCATCCTCTCGGATGACGTCCATCACTAACTTTTCAGTGTGAATAAACCTGGTGGATGGAAATTCCGAAGGCGATCCTGAAACTCTGCTAGTATTGGGAGATCACATGAAATGGCATTTGTTCCTGTCACATCTATAGTTTCTCTCAAATAGCCGAAGAGGGCATCAATGGTGTCATAGACAATTATATGTCTTAGGAATCGTTGGAAGATTATCTTTCTGACCTTGGAGCAGTGCTTACCCTTTGATATCAAAAATTGGTTTTTAAACTGATTAACTGGAAATTTTATAGATCTAACAACATTAGTTGATGATATTTCACTATGGATAGTCTGGTCATCGTCATCCGACATTTGCTTAACATACTGTCGTGAGAGAGCATCCGCCACCGCGTTTTCCCTTCCGGGTTTGTAAAAAAATTTTGGCGAAAATTCCTCTATAAATGCTCTCCATCTTTTCATCTTCGAGTTCGGGTTCCTGTCTGATATAGCGAAGGTAAGAGGTTGGTGATCGGTATAAATATGGATACCAGAGATACCATATAGAAAGTGTCTAAGGTTTTTTAGGGCCCAGACTATCGCGAGTAATTCTCTTTCATTCGTGGCATAGTTTGCCTCAGTGGCTGAAAGTGTTCTCGATATCATGGTTATGGGTCTTCCTTTTTGTGATAGGAGGGCCCCTAAAGCAACCGACGATGCGTCTGTTGTGAGTTCAAATATGTCGCCATAATCAGGGTATGCCAACAAGACATCCTCTGAAGCGAGTATTTTCTTTAACCTATCAAAGGCCGACAAGGCTTCCGCATCGAGGTTAATTTTAATATTTCTGGAGCTCTTGGCTGCTACGTGACCGTTCTCACCTCTAAGGTATTTGGTCAATGGTTTCGCGATTCTCGCGTAATCTCTGACGAACTTCCTGTAATACCCAGACAAGCCTAAAAATGATCTAAGGGCTTTTAAGTTGCCTGGGGTCTCAAACTCTAATATTGTTTTAACCTTCTCAGGGCATGTCCTAATACCGTCTCTTGTCACAACAAAACCAAGGAAGCTAACTTCCGTTTTAAAGAATTTTGATTTTTCGGCCGAGATTCTCATACCGGCTTTCTCGAGCTTTCCCATTATGGTGTTCACGTGCTCAAGGTGGCTATATTCGTCCGGTGAATGAATGATAATATCATCCATATAAACTTGGCATGTTACGCCCACTTGTTCACGCAGGACATCATCTATGGCTCTTTTAAAGATGCTCGGTGCATTTTTCAGACCAAATGGTAATCTACAAAATTCGTATTTACCGTTGTTAACCCCGAAAGCTGTTTTCTATCTGTCTTTTTCGTCTAGTAATATCTGGTGAAAACCTGACTTGAGATCCAATGTCGAAAAAAATTTCGATTTCTCTAAGTTCGACAGAATTACTGATATGTCTGGCATAGGGTATCTATCGTCAATGGTCTTTTCGTTCAATTTCCTAAAGTCAATTACCAACCTGTGATTCGCGTTGCCGAGTTCGTCGGTACCCTTTTTCCCTACTACGTGTATCGGTGAATTGTAAGGAGAGGATGATTTCCTAATAATGCCATCCTTCAAAAGTGACGCGATTTCCTTATTGACGAAATCCGATATCGAAACCGGGTACGGATACGATCTACTCTAAATAGGTTCATCTGTGCTAGTTCTTATATTGGCCCTGACATTCGTATTGAACGGTAAAGATGTGTTTGGGTCTGCAAATGCATTCGAATTCGATAGTAACATTTCCTCAAATTTGCTCCTAATGTGTGGCGGTATATTGTCTCTGTGTATTGTTATAAGGTGAACATGGTCCTTTTCTTTATATGTATGTCAAGGGAACCTTTCCTTTTTTAAATTTCAAGACATCATTCCCTATATCTATATTAGCGCGAATTTCCTTGAGGAAATCGCAACCAATTATTCCGTCAAAGTGTCTTAATGTAGGTAAGATATAAAACGTGGTTATATAACCGAAGATGACCATTTTACATTTTTTTTCTATAAGATTCGTCCCGTTTACTGAATTCACATTGAAAGGCTGCTCCAATGAGGTAACACCAACCAAAGAGCCTATCGGTTGAATAAAATTTTTTGTCGTCCCTGTGTCCACCAAAAGTCTTAGTTCCCTACCCTTAATCGTCTTCTCAATAAAAATTGAGCTGTTCTTCTCCTACTTCGGTCTCCTCACCTTCCTGGTCGCATCCAAATACAGAAGTTATCTCATCATACTCCTGATAATCTTCGTGAAAATCTTCTGACTCTATATAATTAACCCGTTGGGCCTTCGGGGCGGGAGCTGTTCTCCCTGAATCTTCATATCTACGCTTATTAAAATTGTCACGATATGGTTGATGTGAGTATTGCCGTCTTGCCGAAAAGGCTGTCGGTTGTGTCTGTCCGGCCAAGTGGGCCGTTGGTCGTCTGAACATTGACGATCCTGGGTGCACATCCATTGGTGTGGAATTCATATTAACAGTTTTTTCCATTCTGGGATTTGGTTCGCGTATGGGCCTATAAGCAGGGTGTGTTGGTAAAAAATTACCAATTTTCCTTTGTTGAGAAAGGTTTGCTTTCGCAAAATCTCCTGCTGCAAAAACTTTTGCAAATTCCTGACGCCGTTGGTCAGATTCCAGCTCTTGTGCAGTCGCCAAAGCCGTTGGTAAATCTGTCGGCCTGGCAGAGAATAAAATATCGCTCAATGGGCGTCGTAACCCGGAGATGAAAACGCGCATAGCGTTATCCCTAGCGCGGTCATTAAGTGCGGCTGCTACCTCTACGTTACCGGAGTAGGTCATTCTATTCTTATTTATAATTAATGTTAGGTGTTCGTCTACTGAGTCGTAGAATTCGGAAATTGATTTTACACCTTGCCTCAGTATACTGAGTTCGTTTTCCAGAGCTTGTAACGACCTCTTATCTGCGTAACATTGGTCTAACCTAGTAATAATTGCCTGAAAATTTAGGACCGTGTTGAATGATGATAGCTTGGCATTCGCCGCTCCCGTAATTTTATTTCTAAAAATTCACATAGCTATATAATAGTTTTCTGTATTTTCTGGGTAATAATTCATGGCGAAGTGTGCCGCATCCCTCCATGCCGGATAGGATTGAATTTCCCCTTTAAATTCCGGTAAGGACTTAACGAGGTCCAAGGAATTTCCTCTATTATTATCGACTAACCTTACGGATTCATAGGTCTCAATTCTAGGGTTTAATTGTGCAAATTGTTGCGCCAAAGAGGCAATTTGCTGTTCCAAATTGCTGGTCAATGCTTCTACGGAGGCACTAACTATGTCTACAACTTGTTCCCTAGACAGACTCATGGTACTATAATTTTTTCTCTTTCTCTTTTTTTTTTTTTTTAATAAATTTACTAAAAAATGGTTTTTCGGTCAGAAAAAAAACGTGAAGATAAATTTCTAATGGTTCCGCACTTTATTACTTTTTTTTTTTTTTAATTACAAAGGAAATCGCGGATTATTTTTTCGAACAAAAGTTGCGAACAACGCGAGAGAAAACAAAAAAGGAAAATGATCTATGCGCGAGATAAAAAAAGGACACACACTTTTTTTAAAAAAACATCAACAAGAGTACTTACAATATTTCCATGAGTTTAGTGTTGATGTTGATTATAGCTGATTGATGTTGATTATAGCTGATTGATGTTGATTATAGCTGATTGATGTTGATGATAGCTGATTGATGTTGATAATTAAGTATTCTGGCTTTCTGGTCGGGCTTTGGTCCCTCCGATATCCTCCTTCTCTGGAGTATCGGCCACACCAGTAATGTATTGGCAAATGTTGAAAAAAATTTCCAATTATTTTCTTTAACGAATTTTTTATTTTTAATTCAAGAGTTTGTTTTATTTAGTTCAAGTTGTTTTTTTCCGTTTTTAAACGAATTTTTTGTTTTTAATTTAAGCGTTTATTTAATTCAAGTTGTTTTTCCGTTTTTTGAACGAATTTTTTGTTTTTTGTTTAAGAGTATATTTAATTCAAGTTGTTTTCTCCGTTATTTGAACGAATTATTTAAGTTTTAATTTCAAGAGTATATTTTATTTAAGTTGTTTTTTTTTTTAACGTTGGGTGCCAATTAAGTATTCACGTTTTTATGGGGTACTATGTGCCCGTGTTAAAATCAAACGCGTCTAGCTTTACTTATGATTCGATCAAGAATGTCTTTATTTTTTTCTTTCTCAATACTTAAAACAAATTTTTCATACTTAAAATAAGTTCGTGTGTAAAAAATGCTGATTTAATGTTTACGCTTTTTGGTAACAATAAAAATGAAAATAAATGTGCTGACCGAATGTCTGCACTTGTTTACAAAATATTCTTCATATTGGTATTGACCAAATTAAATTGAAATTACATACTTAAAATAAGTTCGTGTGTAAAAAATGCTTATTTAATGTTTACGCTTTTTGGTAACAATAAAAATGAAAATAAATGTGCTGACCGAATGTCTGCACTTGTTTACAAAATATTCTTCATATTGGTATTGACCAAATTAAATTGAAATTAAGCAACCCGTTACCTACATAGTGAATTAATGATTAATAGGGGTATTTCTAATTAATTATTATAGGCATTATTCAAGCGTTGTTAACTCGCACAAGTGAGTGTATTATCCAATTGGAAAATTCAAAATAATTAAGTGATGTCAACGAGAAATCATCTGAAATGTTCTATGCATTAGAAGGAGATCATTCAAGAGATTTAGACTTACCTAACTTTCTTTTTATTTTAGCCATAGCTTTATTAAATAATGACCAAAAGGTTAATACTTTCTCTTCTGTTTCATCCTTAACCACATCTCTTTAACGCACGTACAGGGGAATGGTGAGGAGAACAACAGTTCAGCAGAACGTTTTTTAGCATACAAAAGTATGGAACATATCAGCAAATCATCCATAAACGTTCACATTGGCAAATTAATGATGAACCAGATTTATTCAGGTTTTCCGCACATGTAGAGTTCAAATCATATTTATGAAGTATACATAAATCTAAGAACTTCCATTCTAGAATACCATGTAAAAGATGATAGGCCGGAATATTACACGCATTTCCTTTGCAACTATTGGCAAAATATATTAGTTTCCACATATCGATGTGGGTGCAATTGTTTAAAAGTGTTCTTAGTCGAGCAAGCTGTGGCTTCACCGTAGATCATTGTTCTGTATGGGTAGTTTGCAGAAGAATATGTAAAAATAACGTTATTTGACGACGTCTTCCATAAAAAGAAAGGCCTTCATATGTTGTACCACTAACGCTTGCTATTAAAGGCTTAAGTCTAGTTTAGGGGCAACTCCCCGATCGGTTCCAAATTCTCACCACTTATAAAACATTTTATTGCGGTTCTAGGGAAATATTTTTTTTTCGTCGGTCGAGCCTATTTTCCGAGTTATGGGCCTCCAAAGTTTTGACATGGACTTGTATATAACTCTGTTATTTACTATCGGATTTCACCAATATATATATATCATTTGAAAGCTTATTTCAGTACCTTCCATTTGGTATTTTTAAATTAGAAATCCATTAACCCATTATGAACCTATTTCAAATTTTGTATTTTTCCAATAGTTTTTTCTTAAAAACGGGATTATCTGGTAAACAGACATATCTCATGTGTAGTTTTACGTTAACTGAATAAAAGCTGGGTTCAGTACCTTCATTTTCATATATTTTTCGACCTCTTAACCCTTTCAGGACCGGGTATACTATCATTTTTTATGGGAATTAACCCATTAGAAATATATTTGCAGAATATTATGAAAATTTTTTATAAAAAATCGCGCGATTTACTTTAGTGTTTCCGGGAAAAGACACTTTTTTATTCTTGTGACGTACGCTGGAAAACTTTATTCAGCGAAGCCACCTGCCGCGTCCTACTGGAGGAGAAAACCCTTAAGCGCGGACGCAGGCCGCTACTCAGAAAAACTTTAGTATGCGAAGCCAGATTTCAATACTTAATTATAAAAATAAGAAAACTATTGATTTTCCCTTTTACGAAATATTTACTTTTTACTTTTTAATAAGAGATCACTCAAAAAACTTATATATGTATACACAACAAACATAAAAAATTCTAGTTTAATTAATTTAAAAACTTACCACATTTTTCGACAATGAATAAAAAGGTGTAGCCATTATTTAAAAAAATATAAAACTTTTGGAATACCGTAAAAATAGGAACATGTATTTTCCAAAAACTAAAAAGTGTACATAAAATCCCTAATATATCCGGTCCTGATAGGGTTAAGAGGTCGAAAAATATATCAAAATAAAATATAATCTTCATCTGCTTCAAATAAATCAAAATCCATCATAAACGCTTAAATACAAATTGTGAAAACACGAACAAAACAGCTGTCAGTTTCGCGCTTCTGTGTAGAATGTTCAGTGTATGATCTTAATAACACAAAAGATAAATTGTTCTGTTTGTTTACGTGATAATTTGTAAAAATTTGTACAAATTATCAGTCTGCGTTCACACAAGTCAATTTTTGTTCCGCAACTTTTTTTTTCAATTCTCTTTTAAAGTTGTCTTAATGTTCAAACAGAGAAATTTATTGCTGCAACTTTTCGTTTTCTTTTGATTTAAAATTCTTACATTTTTGACAGTTCACTTTATTAGCTTGTGTAAAAAGAATTTATTATTGGTCCAAAGTGAAAAATCTATTTGTGTGAAAAAATGGAAGTCAAAGAAAAAATTAATAATAAAAAAAAAATCAAATAAATGAAATAATAATAATAATTTTTCACAGCGAAGCAAAGAATAAAAAGAAATGTCAAATAATCAGCTGCGGCTAACTTCGTGTATATGATTACGAATTGCACAACAAAACGAGTTGCCGAGTACAAGCAACTCTCCTACAAACTCAAGATTTGGGCAACAAAAGTTGCCTTGTGTGAATTCGGACTCACAAAATTTACTGTATGATATTTAGTTGAAAATATTGACATTCATGTTAAAATAGAAATAACTATTGCAAAGCTAATTAGACCAAAAATTGTGGCGCCATCTACTGCGGCATAGTCACGCTGAGCAAAATGAAGTGACAATCTGTTAATGCAAAAGAAATGTATTTTCCCCACAGCAAAATATTGCAGAATTTTATGTTAATAAAATAATATACCGATTTATTTCTACCGTGCAGTTGTTATGGATATACATATATAGAATATATGTACATTATTTTTATTATTTAATATGTTTATGTAAATATTACACACAAAAAATACAACATCAAACGTTATTTTTGTGTTTTTCTCTTTAAATAAATTTATACATAAAATTTTTTTGTTAAATTTACACTGTTTTTTTTTTATTAACAACTAGGTATTTTAGCATTATTTGCTTTAGATGTTGGTGAATTTTTACTCCCTTTATTTTAACTCGTAGTGTCTGCTTCTCGAAATAATCTGGATAGATTTTAACCCCTTTCCCGTGACCCATTCGATCTGAAATTTTGCAGGCAGGCTCGTGGTAACGCAGAAATGATCTAAGAAATTTTTTTAGTGATGCCAAAACAATGGAAACTTTTAAATTTTTCTACCAGAGTTAATAAAAAAAATGTACAAAGGGTTAGTTTTTATTATATTATTACCCAACGACCACAAAAACAACAAGTCCAGCTATGACAACAACACAACATTTAGAATAAAACAAGAACAATTTAGAAACATCATATTTTTCATTTTTTTTTTATTTTTTCAGAGATTTCCCTGGACCTGTTAAACCGATTTCAATGATTTTTGAAATAGAAATCTTCCCATGAATTTGGTGAATCATTCTCATTAAAAATAATCACTGTAGCTGCACCGTTGAAGGCGTGACCGTGACAAGAACAACATAGAAAATTATATTTTTTCAAGACTTTTATTAGTTCTTCATTCAAATCTCGGGCCCTAATCGACCGATTTAGACGATTTTAAACAGCAAACTTTACAGGATGTTATTGAATCATTTTTTATGTCAACGAGCACCCTAGCTGCCCGATTGATGCCGTCATCGTGATTTCCACAGACGGACAGACGGACATCGCTATATTAACTCCGGTTGTTATAAGGATCACAAATATATATATTTTATGGGGTCCAAAATTTTTTTTCTAATTATTACAAACGGAATGACAAACTTATATATACCCTCTGCACACTGGCGTGGAGGGTATAAAAAATAAACATATTAAACATAAACATAAAATCATCCTGTCAAACACGAAGTAATTTGTTTTTTACTATTCTTTGTGTTTTTCGCTTATTTTGACAGAGATGCGACTCGTTTACAATTTAAATAAATAGAAAAATAGATTTGTCGACTGTCGTTAAGATGTATGTACTTAGTGAATCACTTAATCCTTAGTGCAAACAAAAATAGCTGTCGATATATTTTGCGATTGTCGGATCGTTGAAATTTACAGAATCGCACTACAGAAAACATTAATTTAAATTCAATGATTTTTAGAAAACCTCAAATGATATTTAAGAATTGCGAACATAAAAATTGTTACATAAATAAACGCAATTTGATGAGAATGTTATTTATATATTATTTTTCAAAATTTTTTGGATGAAGTTTTTCAGAAAATAAAGATAACAAATTATTTTATTTAAAATGTTTGGGATATTTGGTTTTTTGCGTTTGGCATCCCTAATTTGATTATTTATTATTATAAATTTATTCTCTATGTTTTCAAAATATGGCAATATTTCAATAAAAAATACAATGGGTACTGAAGATCTTTCTATACTTTAACCAATCTATAATACTTGTTGGCGCTAAATTACCATTCGGGGGCATAATTTCTCGGGGGTTAGAAATAGTAACAATAACTGGTGTGTGATCTGATGAGAGTTCCAATGCGGATTCAGCATTTATAAGTTATCCCTAATTTGATTATTTATTATTATAAATTTATTCTCTATGTTTTCAAAATATGGCAATATTTTAATAAAAAAGTTGAGAGAGCTTTTTTTTGGTTATTATTTTGTTACTCTATCCGACCTATATGGCCGCAATGAAGAAATATTTGGCCAGTTAAAAGAAACTATACAGTCATCTCCAATTAGCACGATTTAATGCATGTAGCCACCCTACACAACCATTACCTTTGCAATGGAGGTTAGGGCGAGCTATTTAATTAGCAAAAACTAAATTAAACGAGAAGTTATGTCATATAACCGGAAACGCATGCATTTAGGTACATAACCTAAATGCATGCCGATCAGCAACCACGATGACCAAAAGCAAACACCGAAATAAATCCGAAATAATAAAAAAGACGAAAACCTTCCCAAAGAATTTTCTGAAATAATTTGGTATTAAGTTTAAGAAATTGCTTACTTTATCCAATATTTTGTTTACATTTATTATCATTATTCAAACCGAGGTGGAGGGTATCAAAGATTCGGCACAGCCGAATATAACACTCTTACTTGTTTTTAAATACAAAGGGACTTTCCCGAATCTGTGTACATGAAAGTAGTTTTTATACCTCCACACGTCAGTGGCTGAGGGTATATATACATAGGTTTGTCATTCCGTTTGTAACGCATCGAAAAACTAATTTCCGACCCCATAAAGTATATATATTCTTGATCCTTATCACAGCTCGAGTCGATATAGCGATGTCCGTCTGTCCGTCTGTATGTTGAAATCACGCTCATACACAAAAAAAGTCATCTAACTGGATAAGATTACAATAATATCATTTGCCATAATTCCCAGCAGGTTGGTGTTGAAAATGGGCTAAATCGGGCGTCATTGAGATTAGATACGAGCAAAAATATATAGATACCTCTAAAAAAACATAAAACCCAGTGTGTTTGTTGTAAGAGTTTAGTGGTTGAACATAATAATTGTACAACAACATAAAAAATGCCACAAAAAAATTATGCATATACATATATTTTTTTATTTATTTTTATTTATTTATTTATTCAGTCTATGGAATCATCCTTACAGACTACTTAAAGTATATGTACATTTATATCATAATTTATATATATAATTAAACATTTAACAAAATTGATATACAACATTTATTTAATTCAGTTGATTTAATGCATTTAAGTGTAATATAATATCTCTTCTCACAATATCCAAACTTTTATTAAAATCAATAAACTGATACAGCATATTAAACTCATCACAAATTCTACGTAGTGGATTAAAATTAGCATAGTTTGTACAATAATATTTGATAGTTAGAAAGTTATAATTTCTTGATGATCGAAAAGGAATATTTATATTTATTTTGTTGATAAGAAATTCAGATTTAAGACTACCATTTAACAGTTTTAACAGGAAAGTAACATTTAGCATATGTCTGCGACTTTTCAATGTAGGAAGCTTAATTAGAGCCAGACGATTTTCATAAGATGGCAACCTCATATTAGGATCCCACAACACCAAGGCCACAATAACATAGCTCATGTTAGTAGTATTGCCACATATTTATACCCTCCACTCCAGTGTGCAGAGGGTATATATAAGTTTGTCATTCCGTTTGTAATAATTAGAAAAAAAAATTTGGACCCCATAAAATATATATATTTATGATCCTTATAACAACCGGAGTTGATATAGCGATGTCCGTCTGTCCGTCTGTGGAAATCACGATGACGGCATCAATCGGGCAACTAGGGTGCTCGTTGGCATAAAAAATGATTCACTAACATCCTGAAAAGTTTGCTATTTAAAATCGTCCAAATCGGTCGATTAGGGCCCGAGATTTGAAGGAAGAACTAAAAAAAGTCTTGAAAAAATATAATTTTCTATGTTTTTCTTGTCACGATCACGCCCTCAATAGGACAGCTAGGGTGATAATTTTTAGTGAGAATGATTCACCAAATTCATGGGAAGATTTCCACTTCAAAAATCATTAAAATCGGTGGAACAGGTCCAGGGAAATCTCTGAAAAATTAAAAAAAAAATTAAAAACATGATGTTTCCATATTGTTCTTGTTGTTATTCTAAATGTTGCATTGTTGTCATAGCTGGACTTGTTGTTTTTGTGGTCGTTGTGGTAATAATATAATAAAAACAAACCCTTTGTACATTTTTTTGTCAACTCTGGTAGAAAAATTTAAGTTTCCATTGTTTTGGCATCACTAAAAAAAATTGTTAGATCATTTCTGTCATTGCCACGAGCCTGCCTGCAAAATTTCAGATCGATTGGGTCACGGGAAAGTTGTTAAAATCGATCGGGCAGCTAGGGTGCTCGTTTGCATAAAAAATGATTCATTAACATCCTGAGAAGTTTGCTATTTAAAATCGTCCAAATCGGTTGATTAGGTCCCGAGAATTGGGTGAAGAAGTAAAAAAAGTCTTGAAAATATATTATTTGTTTATGTTGTTCTTGTCACGATCACGCCCTCAGTGGGATAGCTAGGGTACTTTTATTGAAATGGTAATAATAATAAAAAATAATAATATACAAACAAAAAAAAAGAATATATAAATAAAATAAAATAAAGATAAATGTATTCATAGCATTATAATATATATAAAAGGTCAATGTTTTCTAACCGTAACCGTAACGAGTCAGTTGTTTTTTTTTTTACATGAAAATCATTTAAAACAGTTACCGAACGTAACCGGAACGTCCCAATACTTTTCATGTGAAAAAAAGGCTGACACGTTACGTAGTTTCAGGTCTATTTATATAGTTTCGTAAACATTAAAAAAACTGATAAAATTGTTTCTATTATTTTTGCTGTAAGTAATAAATTATAAATATACTGAATTGCAAACTAAAATGGATACATATATTGGAGGTGCTTTAATACAAAAGAGTTAACGAAAAAAAAAAAATCAAAAAAAAAAACAACTCTACAACATCAACAATGACAGTCATGTGTTCTTCAAATAGAAAAAAACTGCTAGTGTGTTTTGTTGGCTACAAAACAAAAATAGTGTTGACAATATAACAAAATATGTAAAAGAAATTAGTGCTGTGAAATATTTTATTTTGTTAAAAAAAAAATCGCTAAATGAAAGGCTATAATTCCATTAATAATCAAAAGGGGTTAAATTAATTAATTTATTTATTTTTACGTTATACTAATGCATTTTAAATAAGTAAAAGTAATTGTATATTTAAATAAAAATGCATTTGTATTATATGTTGCTGTCGTATTCAGAAAAATCAAGTAGCTGACTATACGACTACAAATGCTGCTGGCAGCAGTCGTCTACGTGTTTCATTCATGATGTTGCATTTTTTTGCGAGGAATACTTACATATATTCTAAATAAAGAAATAATAGTTCTTTTCATAGAGCCACAGTTAAATACGAAAAATCAAAAACCCATATATTTTGTGCGTATAGTTTAACATTAAATGTGCTTTTCTTTAATGTCTATATATTTTTTCTTATTCATTTCTGTCCATCTTCAATGTAAATTTACCAAAGTTTTTTTTATTGCAATATGTATATAAAACTTAAAAATATAAAATTTTTTATTGTGTATTAACTTATTATTCTGCGATTTTCATTACATCACAAGATGTTACAAATTGGCACTACTGTTTCAAAAACAGAAAACTTCTAAATCAGTTTGAAAACAGTTGATCTGTAAAACTGTGTGTGAAATTGTGAAAAAAAAAATTACAAATATTAATAATATAATAATACATATATATTATTCAACTTATAAGTAAATAGGTAAGTTATTTTATTAATTTTGTTAAGAATTAGCACAAAATTTATTTCCCATTTCATTTATAAAGGGAAAATCCATTTTTGTTATATTAAAAAAAACAGAGTTGCATGTAATTTTTCCGTGACTGCCTCCCCTACAAGAACAATGACGGTCATTTGACCGGTGATATGACGGTCACTACTGACTGAAGTTACGGTCATCGCGTAGAACAAAGTTTCTATCATTTTATTAACGCCAATATAACAAAAATGACCGAAACTTTTGTGTACATGTGATTTTGCATCTTACTCTAACCTATGAAAGTATGTAAACCATATAATATATATCTGAACTGCTCACTCTACCGCTGTTTAGTAGTCAACGGTGATAGATATATATATCATCGTTGACCGGTCACATTTGATGGATATATACATCATCATTGACCGGTCACGCTTGATTATAATGAAACACGACTTATTTTGTATTTATTTATTTATTGTATTAAAAATCAAATTCAAAATTAAAAATAAACATTAAATATAAAAAACACAACAATATCACTAATTCCGAAACCTGGTGATAACTTTGAGACAATGTTTAAACCGGACAATGGGCTTAACTTAAAACAGATATTTAAACAATTTTGCTGAATTTTCACTCGAAACATCCCTAAACGCAATAGAAATTTCCGGTAATGGGCCTTAGTGCAATCAGTAGTTTCTTAAAGAAAACAATTTATTATAACACTTACATATATAACAACAATTTATATTAAAGCTTACCTTTTGAGTGTTGTGAATTAACAATTTCGGCCAAACCTGATACAATTCATTTGGAAAATTGATGAGTAAATGATGTATCCATTCAAATACTGCTACCTTTGTTTGTACAGAACGGTGTGTGAGATATTGTGATAATACCTCCATAAATCAATTTGTTCAATATTCTGAGATCTTTGTTCTTTTGAAGAAACTAATTTCATTTCATATTATCAACATCATATTCCAGACACTATATTCCAGAATGGCATAAATTAAAACATTCAAATATTAAAACAAACTCCCATATCCATGTTATGGCAACAGACTGAAAGATAGATATAACGATTAGTGTAAAATGCTGCAAGGAAGATTTACTTTGTTTCTAGCTACAATTTTTAATAAAATGTCAGTGCGTTACCTTAATAAGTTCATTTGGTGATTGCGCATGTATTAACAATATATTTATAGTGTCTTCCATGCGCACTTAACTGGAATCATTACGAATCGATTTAATAAACTGTGTCAGCGTTGTTTCACATATTTATATTTCTTGTTTATTATCTTCCAACATCATAAAAAGTCCATCAATAATATCAAATAGATAACCATATTATTTTCTGGTACAGCGTTCACAATCGAAATCCAGGATATAACATATTGTCGCACAATATAATTCTTTACACAAATGCGTTTCCTAAGAGGTATAAAAGTTCTAGATTGAAAGTTTGTGAAGATTCTACAGCAATATCTTAAGTTAACGATCCAACAGGAATAGGCCACAAGCGAGCAAAAAATGAATTGTGGAAGGGTATAATGGAGGGACGTGCCACCACAATTGAGAATGGCACTAACGAATTTACTGACATATTTTGAAGAATCCTAAAGAAACAACAAAAATTAACTTGAACTTTTAATTTAATTAATTACTTACCTTTCCTAAACCTTAACAAAAACAACTCTACAACAGCAACAATGACAGTCATATGTTTTTAAAAAGAAAAAAACTGCAAGTGTGTTAGTACAAAAATTGTTTATGTGCTAGTTTCAGTCATTCATTTCTTGTAGGGTTTGCTTATTGACAATTAATTTTCTATTTTTTGTGTGTGTGCAAACGACCCTACAATAAATGACCCAATAAACATTTTTGTTTGGTATCAACTTCAGGTGCATTTGAGATCAAATACATTTCTCAAATCTCCAACGTTAATTCTCAAATGCACCTCAATAGGCCGATTATAGTCTTCTCAACTTAAAAGGCACATTTTTTATATGACGATTTGCATAGTTATCAAATTGAGAAATTTGTGATTCTCTACTTGATAGCAAAGAAATATCTCCAATCGGTATCAAATGGAAGGTACGGAATTGCCATATTAAAAAATTATACTAATTTTAGAAATGAAAACAATGTATTTTTTTTAATGTTTCAATTTAATTTCATTATATATTTAACATGATTATGTATGTACATATTTAACATTAAATGTACATATTATGCACATTTTTTAAAATCTAGAATTAAAAATAAATGAATTAATTATTTGTACATTTTTTGAATATTTATATTAAATATGTCATAAATAATAATTTAAATTGAAAAATTCGACAAAAAGCAAAAATAATTAAAAATATATCAATTAATTATTTGTACTTTTTTTGGCATTTTTCAATTTAATTTATTATTTATGACATATTTAAATAATATCT
Source organism: Cordilura impudica (assembly GCA_963682025.1). Taxonomy (NCBI): domain Eukaryota; kingdom Metazoa; phylum Arthropoda; class Insecta; order Diptera; family Scathophagidae; genus Cordilura; species Cordilura impudica. Next base: position 193,241,954 of record OY821518.1, on the reverse strand, counting down.
CAAACTTAACACAAATCGTATTCAAGTTGAAAAAATGTTTGGTCTCAAGTGGAGAAAAGTGTTGGATATCCAATTGAGAGCGAAAACAATTGGTGTGAGTAGTCCCAATTGCCTTTTTTCAGCACTGTTGATTTTGAAGGGTTATATTTAGTTAGAGATGGAATGTGCTCCTTGATATCTATGGGAAAGAAATCGGGATTTTTTTTGGGGTTTTTCTATGAAAGGATTTAGTGTAATTTGTCACGAGTTGACAAATTACATGAATCTCAAGAAAGGTTTAGGGGTTAGGAATAAAAAGAGTTATGAAATAAAAAGAGTTAGTTTCAAGTTTTAGTTATAGCGCATTTATTGTGATGCTCACCCTTGTTATGTAGAAATCCAAGTGAAGTTTTTATTCGTTTTTTTTTAATAGTAACTATGTACATAGCTTCGGGTTGCAATCATTTTCGTTTTTGTGTACTAAATTTCTTAAGTTCTACTTAATTGTATAAAAGGGTATTAACTTTGAACAAAGTTATCGATACTTATTATTAATTCAAAAAATTTATTAATTCAAAAAAAAAAATAAGAATTCTATTTTATTGTCTAAAATAGTGATTTTAGACAGAGAGTAAAAATGTTTGTCAAAGATTGGAAAAAATGTTAAGTCTCAACTTGATGTCAAGTTGAAAGCAAACAAGGAGAAAAATTGTTCAACCCAAGTTGAGAATTACATATGACATCAATATGAGAACTTAACTTTTCTCCAACATTGGAGAAATAATACTTCAATGCATACTGGGAAATGGCCGAAACTAACACATAAACAGTTTTTTTCTATTTGAAAAACATATGACTGTCATTGTTGCTGTTGTATAGTTGTTTTTTTTATACCCTCCACTCCAGTGTGCAGAGGGTATATATAAGTTTGTCATTCCGTTTTTAATAATTAGAGAAAAAAATTTGGACCCCATAAAATATATATATTTGTGATCCTTATAACAACCGGAGTTGATATAGCGATGTCCGTCTGTCCGTCTGTGGAAATCACGATGACGGCATCAATCGGGCAGCTAGCGTGCTCGTTGGCATAAAAAATGATTCATTAACATCCTGAAAAGTTTGCTATTTAAAATCGTCCAAATCGGTCGATTAGGGCCCGAGATTTGAATGAAGAACTAAAAAAAGTCTTGAACAAATATAATTTTCTATGTTGTTCTTGTCACGATCACGCCCTCAATAGGACAGCTAGGGTGATAATTTTTAGTGAGAATGATTCACCAAATTCATGGGAAGATTTCTACTTCAAAAATCATTAAAATCGGTGGAACAGGTCCAGGGAAATCTATGAAAAATTAAAAAAAAAATGAAAAACATGATGTTTCCATATTGTTCTTGTTGTTATTCTAAATGTTGCATTGTTGTCATAGCTGGACTTGTTGTTTTTGTGGTCGTTGTGGTAATAATATAATAAAAACAAACCCTTTGTACATTTTTTTGTCAACTCTGGTAGAAAAATTTAAAAGTTTCCATTGTTTTGGCATCACTAAAAAAATTTGTTAGATCATTTCTGTCATTGCCACGAGCCTGCATGCAAAATTTCAGATCGATTGGGTCACGGGAAAGTTGTTAAAATCGATCGGGCAGATAGGGTGCTCGTTTGCATAAAAAATGATTCATTAACATCCTGAGAAGTTTACTATTTAAAATCGTCGAAATCGGTCGATTAGGTCCCGAGAATTGGGTGAAGAAGTAAAAAAAGTCTTGAAAATATATTATTTGTTTATGTTGTTCTTGTCACGATCACGCCCTCAGTGGGATAGCTAGGGTACTTGTAATGATTTACTAACGTCATGAGAAGGTTTCTGTGTGAAAAATCATGAAAATCGGTTTAACAGGTCCCGAGAAATTATTGAAAAGGTAAAAAAAATTTAAAATATATGTTTCTCTATTGTTCTTGTTGTTATTCTAAATGTTGTATTTTTCTCATAGTTGAACTTGTTGTTTTTGCGGTCGCTGTGGTAATAATATAATAAAAAAAAAAAAATATCCCACAAAAAACTCTGGTAGGAAAATTTAAAAATTTCCATTGTTTTGTCATCATTGAAAAAATTTGTTATGTCATTTTTGTCGTCGCCACGAGCCTGCCTATAAAGTAGCAGATCGATTGGCTCACGGGAAAGGGGCTAAAAATCGTTCCAAAATTTTGTCGACAAGCAGACACTACCAGTTAATATAAAGGCAGTAAATAAAGGGAGTAAAAGTTCACCAACAATTTAAAAAACAAATTTTTATGTATTAATTTATTTAAAGAAAAAAAATAATTAAATGAAATAGTAATAATAAAAAAAAATAATATACAATAAAAAAAAAAAAAGAATATATAAATAAAATAAAGATAAAGGCATTCATAGCATTATAATATATATAAAAGGTCAATGTTTTCTAATCGTAACCGTAACGAGTCAGTTGTTTTTTTTTACATGAAAATCATTTAAAACAGTTACCGAACGTAACCGGAACGTCCCAATACTTTTCATGTGAAAAAAAGGCTCACACGTTACGTAACAGTTACATGTCGCTAACTTGTTCTTTACACAGGCTACTGCTTTTGCAGCCATTTATATAGTTTCGTAAACATAACTGATGAAATTGTTTCTATTATTTTTTGCTGTAAGTAATAAATTATAAATATACTGAATTTGCAAACTAAAATGGATACATATATTGGAGGTGCTTTAATACAAAAGAGTTAACGAAAAAAAATAAAAAAAAAAAACAAATCTACAACATCAACAATCAAAACTGCAAGTGTGTTTTGTTGGCTACAAAACAAAAATAGTATTGACAATATAACAAAATATGTAAAAGAAATTAGTGCTATGAAATATTTTATTTTGTTTAAAAAAAAATCGCAAAATGAAAGGCTATAATTCCATTAATAATAATAAAAGGGGTTAAATTAATTTATTTATTTTTACGTTATACTAATGCATTTTAAATAAGTAAAAGTAATTGTATATTTAAATAAAAATGCATTTGTATTATATGTTGCTGTCGTATTCAGAAAAATCAAGTAGCTAACTATACGACTACAAATGCTGCTGCCAGCAGTCGTCTATGTGTTTCATTCATGATGTTGCATTTTTTTGCGAGCAATACTTACATATATTCTAAATAAAGAAATAATAGTTCTTTTCATATTGCGAAATCTATACAAATATATGTACAAATACTATATGTCAAATTTCAAATTTGCAATAATTGATACATTTTTGAAAGAAAATTGTATAATATGAAATGTCTTTTTTGAGGTGCGTGGATTTTCCATATTTACGGTTTTACTATTTTCGTAATGAGGTTAAATGAGTTAAAAAGAATTTAAAATTTTTGAAAATATTAGGTGAGGATCCTCAAGATGTAATATACGATCGGTCTAAAACTTTTCACTTAGAGCCACAGTTAAATTCGAAACAACAAAAACCCATATATTTTGTGCATAAAGTTTAACATTAAATGTGCTTTTCTTAAATGTCTATATATTTTTTCTCATTCATTTCTGACCATCTTCAATGTAAATTTACCAAAGTTTTTTTTATTGCAATATGTATATAAAACTTAAAAATTTGATATTTTTTATTGTGTATTAACTTATTATTCTGCGATTTTCATTACATCACAAAATGTTACAAATTGGCACTACTGTTTCAAAAACAGATAACTTCTAAATCAGTTTGAAAACAGTTGATCTGTAAAACTGTGTGTGAAATTGTTTCAAATAAAATTACAAATATTAATAAATATAATAATACATATATATATATATATTTTATTAATTTTGTTAAGAATTAGCACAAAATTGATTTTCCATTTTGCATTTCATTTATAAAGAATTCTGCCATATTTTGTTAAAGGGAAAATCCATTTTTGTTATATTAAAAAAAAACAGACTTGCATTTAGTTTTTCCGTGACTGCCTCAATAATTGCGTAGATGCCACCACAATATTTTTTCTAATTAAATATTAACCAATATCTAACTAGAATTATGATTTATTCTGACTAAAAAGTTCCAATTAAAAGTTATTCAGCCCAATTATGAATATTCTCAAGGAATTTCTTTTTCACGGAAAATACATTTCTCGAGAAAAAAATTCCTCCAATTATAAATTCCGCGTGAACAAAAAATGATTAACTGGCATCATCGCATTTCGAAGCCACTTGCTTTGCTTAAGGTGCTATTACACGAAATGTTTTTTACATATGTACTGTCACTTTTTTTATCCATATGAAATTCTTCATGTCTGCAAAAATGGTCTTTTTACATACGATTCATAATTTTTGCTATCACACGTGCGTATGTATTTCCGTATGACATAACCTCTAAATGTAAACAACAGCTGATTTAATATGTGAATTTACAAAAATTTGTTGTTAAAAAAAGGTTATGTATTTTTTAATTGTTAATTAATACTAAACAATTTATTTTTCTTTCAATATTAATCTTTAAAATGTACTCTGTTTTTCTTTCGCCACAAGCAGTGTTGTATTTTCACTTGTTTGTCATGCAAAAATAGAACCTGTTCTAATTGAAAAATGTACATGTGACTTTTCTCATGTATTGTACATAAACAATGTTTTATATGTATCACACGATGTGTACAACCTTAAAGGTGCTATTACATGATGTGTTTTTTACATATGTACTGTCAAATTTTCCCACAACAAAAGTTGTACACATCGTGTGATACATATGAAACATTGTTTATGTAGAATACATGAGGAAAGTCACATGTACATTTTTCAATTAGAACAGGTTCTATTTTTGCATGACAAACATATGAAAATACAACACTGCTTGTGGCGAAAGAAAAACAGAGTAAATTTTAAAGATTAATATTGAAAGAAAAATAAATTGTTTAGTATTAATTAACAATTAAAATTATATAATCTTTTTTTTAACAATAAATTTTTGTAAATTCACAAATTAAATCAGCTGTTGTTTACATTTAAAGGTTATGTCATACGGAAATACATATGCACGTGTGATAGCAAAAATTATGAATCGTATGTAAAAGACAATTTTGACAGACATGAGGAATTTCATATGGATAAAAAAAGTGACAGTACATATGTAAAAAACACTTCGTGTAATAGCACCTTTATGGACAATTAATTTTCTATTTTTGTGTGTGTGCAAACGACCCTACAATAAATGACCCAATAAACATTTTTGTTTGCTATCAACTTGAGGTGCATTTGAGATCAAATACATTTCTCAAATCTCCAACGTTAATTCTTAAATGCCCTCAATAGTTCGAATATAGTCTTCTCAACTTAAAAGGCACATTTTTTATATGGCGTTTTTCATAGTTATCAAATTGAGAAATTTGTGATTCTCAACTTGATAGCAAAGAAATATTTCCAATCGTTATCAAATGGAAGGTACGGAATTACCATATTAAAAAATATTATACTAATTTTAGAAATGAAAACAATGTACATTTTTTAATGTTTCAATTTAATTTCATTATATATTTAACATTATTATGTACATATTTAACATGAAATGTACATATTATGTACATTTTTTAAAATCTAGAATTAAAAATAAATGAATTAATTAGTTGTACATTTTTTGAAAAATTCGACAAAAAGCAGAAATAATTAAAAATATACCAATTAATTATTTGTACTTTTTTGGCATTTTTTAATTTAATTTATTATTTATGATATATTTAAATAATATCTCAAACTTAACACAAATCGTATTCAAGTTGAAAAAATGTTTGGTCTCAAGTGGAGAAAAGTGTTTGATATCCAATTGAGAGTAAAAATGTTTCTCAAAGATTGGAAAAAATGTTAAGTCTCAACTTGATGTCAAGTTGAAAGCAAACAAGGAGAAAAATTGTTCAACCCAAGTTGAGAATTACATTTGACATCAATTTGAGAACTTAACTTTTCTCCAACATTGGAGAAATAATATTTCAATGCATACTGGGGAATGACCGAAACTAACACATAAACAGTTTTTTTCTATTTGAAAAACATATGACTGTCATTGTTGCTGTTGTAGAGTTGTTTTTTTTTTTATTTTTTTCGTTAAATAGCAATATTTGTAAATTACCGGGTATTATTTATTATTGGTTGTCGGAAAGTGAAGTAAATTCTAAAGTGTTAACTTAAATTGTTAAAATAAACAGAAATATAGACATAAATAAAGCTAATACTTTCTACATATATATTAAAAAAAAAAAAGCTGATTATTTAAATGATTCAAGTGATATCGCACACAGAATGTTTATGAAAAATAACTGCGCAAACGTGTTGTCCAATGACTTTGCCTCCTCTCGGGATTCTAATAAGAGAAAGGGAGGTTCAATTGGTTTGGCGGCTACAAGTTTAGGTTTTAGAAAGGTAAGTAATTTATTAAATTAAAACTTCAAGTTAATGTTTTGTTGTTTCTTTAGGACCCTTCAAAATATGTCAGTGAATTCGTTAGTCCCATTCTCAATTGTTTAAACGATCAATATTTACGTGTCCGGTATTTTGCGTGTGATCCTTGTATAACTTGGTGGCATGTTCCTCCATTATACCCTTCTCCGATTTATTTCCTGCTGGCGTCTTGTGACCTATTCCTGTTGGATTGTTTACTTAAAAATATTGTTATAGAATCTTCACAAACTTTCAATCTAGAAGCTTTTATACCTCTTCTTAAGGAACGCATTTATGTAAAGAATTATATTGTGCGACAATATGTTATATCCTGGACTGCGATTGTGAATGCTGTACCTGAAAATAATATGGATATCTATTTGATATTATTTATGGACTTTTTATGATGGAAGATAATACACAAGAAATACAAATGTGTGAAACTACGCTGACAGTTTCTTAAATCGATTCGTAATGATTCCAGATCAATGCGCATGGAAGACACTATAAATATATTGATAATACATGCGCAATCACCAAACTTATTAAGGTAATGCACTGAAATTTTATTAAAAATTCTAGCTAAAAACAAAGAAAATCTTTATTGCAGAATTTTACATTAATCCTTGTATCTATCTTCCAGTCTATTGCCATAACATGGATACGGGAGTTTGTTTTATTATTTGGTTCGAATGTTTTAGTTTATGCCATTCTACCATGTCTGGAATATAATGTTGATAATATGAAGAATAATAAGGAATGTGCAGTATCCGTAAATACATCAATAATGAAATTAGTTTCTTCAAAAGAACAAAGATCTCAGAATATTCAACAAATTGTTTTATGGAGGTATTATAACAATATCTCACACACGGTTCTGTACAAGCAAAGGTAGCAGTATTTCAATTTTCCAAATGATGTGTATCAGTTTTGGCCGAAAATCTTATTTCACAACACTCAAAAGGTAAGCTGTATTATAAATTTTTTATATATAATTAAGCGTTATAATAAATTGTTTTCTTTAAGAAACTACTGATTTCAATAAGGCCCATTACCGGAAATTTCTATTGAGTTTAGTCAATTTATTCAGTGCTAAGTTGCGTACCACTTTGAGGGATGTTTCGAGTGAAGAGTCAGCAGAGTTATTTAAGTGTCTGTATAAATTTAAGCCCATTGTCCTGGTTGCTTTGTCTTTATTTCAATATTTAATGTTTGTTTATATTTTATTTTTAATTGCTTGATTTTTAATACAATAAATAAATAAATAATAAATCGTGTTTCATGATAATCAAGCGTGAAATTTCGAAATTAAATTTATTTTAAAGAAAAATTAAATAAAAAAATTAATAGCATAGCTATGATGCGAGCACTTGTGGAGGAAATTGGGAATAGCCAAAGGATTGGTAGAAGTCAATTGTGGGCTGAATTTATGGAAAACGCAATCAATGCCTGAATTGGCTTTCATTAAAGTTACAACCGTTTTATCCCGATTTTAACCAAACGTATATTATTTGAAAGGTATTTCTTTTTAGCCGATTTACAGATTTTAAAATTTTTTCCTTTATTTTGAGTAAATTTCATTTAAAGTTGCTACTAACCCATACATAAAATTATACAATACTATCCCAATAAACATTATAAACTTACTATAAATTGATTATAAACCTACATTAGTAAACGTAAGCTGGGAAATTCTTTATGGTAATCATTGTAACATGTTGATTTCCAATTATCGGATAAACAAAAAGGGTCCCTTATTCTACAATTGTATCCATGCTTGGAAAACAATCGGAAATCAATTTGTGAAAACAATATTTAATAAATCATGTAGAAAGTTTGTTGTAATTTTATATATCTCTTATTCTACAATTGTATCCACGCTTGGAAAACAATTGGAAATCAATTTAAAAAAACAATATTTAATAAATCATGTGGAAAGTTTGTTGTAAATGTGTATATTTGTTTGTTTGAAAATTGGATGTAAATACTTTTCCAAAGTAAAACAAATTTAAATTTATATTTTTAAATATATTTACATATTTATTAATTAATATATTTAATGATTTAAGAATAAGTGAATGAATATAAATGAATAAGTGATACATTAAAAATAAATTTTACTTCAAATATACATATTAATGATTTATAAATTTCTACATTGAATGATTTATGAATTTGTACTTCAAAACACAACAAAAAAAAAATGCAAAAGAAAACAGTTAAGAGGTAGTTAAGTCTTTGTCAATTGACCTTGATTGCATAAGTCTACTCTGTACAACTATATACAGCCATAACGAGAAAATGTTAATTAAAAAATAAGAAATATTATATTAATATTGATTGGTATTGATTTGTCTTTATATTCTGCTCTTTGTTTTTGCCTATTTTTGGCAAATTGAAAAAAACTTTTTGACTCTTGAATAAAATGGCCCTCGTCAAAACCACGCTTTACTGTAGCATCTGTTCAAAATAAAAAACATATTATTTTTACATTTGCTATAAATGTGCTGAAACTACTTACTCTTTATAGCCATTGTAACATTTAAGTTTTGAATGGATTTCTTTTCAGTGGTTCCCTTCCACGAATATTTTTCGGCACATTTGTCCGTGAATATTTTACGCCAGCAGTTTTTGACAAATCGACCACTATTATTCGATAAGTGTTTTAGATTGTTTTCCTGAAAAGAAGAAAATATAATGTTAATATTTCAGTTATTAATGAACATAGAAAATTACATACCAGTGAAATCATAACGCTTGCATCATTTATTTTTTGTTCGAAATTTTCAAAATCGTATTCATTTCCAAATGGTTTTTGTGGCAACACATCGGGCGGTGTGTTGCATTGTTTCAGCTGCTTTACTTCATCTCTTAAGGTCAGTATTTCTGACGTTAGCTTTATAAAAACTGGCTCTAGCGATTTTGCAACATATGAAGATATTTCTGAAAATAAATAAGTAAATTATATATTAAAACTAGTTATATACTTATTAGAAATTACTTACTTTTCATGGACTCCTCGCTGATTGTCACTGGAGTACTATCCTGTTGTGGTTTGCTGTTGTTTAATATTTGCGAATAAATTGCGTATGATGGGTCCGATTCACTATTGCTCGTCATGGTGAATTACTGAAAAAAATGCATTTATTTCGTTTGACGAGTTACAAAGCAGAATTGTTTTCTGTGAAATATCATTTAAATCGTGACAAAAAAGGTTGACAGAATATGTTTTTTTAGTTGTACAAAATATTTTTAGGATGGATGATCTAAGTGGATAATCAAACAGGTCGCCAAGATCCAAAATTTGATAGCTATACTCTTTCGGTATATTGTCAGATTCGACTGTAATGCGTTGTATTTCAAATACTTCATTTTGAACGTAATAATAATTGTCTGGATACTTTTTTGATAAATAAAAGTTTTTTGTTCTGACAAAACTTAAACTACCATTTGTTAATTTTCCATTTTGTGGAAATGTAACAACTTCAGGATAGCTAGACATAAAAGTACTCTGTTCCACAAGTCTGTTGTATATTTGAGTTGCTATATGATTTTTCTATTTCACAAATTTCTTAATTTTACCAAGATAATTTTCAAACTTAAAACAACTAATTGTATCCAATGCTCCAATATGTTTTGCTTCAGACGACAAATGAGTCAAGAAGTGAAAGTTAATAGTAAGTAATGCTTCACTGTACACATTTGGAATCTCTTTCACGAAGTCACATAGCAATTCGTTGGCACATTCATTGCTTGAATTATATTTTTCTGGATCTATTAAAATTCTTATACCCTAAAATAAAATATCTTTTAACTCAGTGGCTTTAAATCGATCGATGTCTTTTAAATCTCTCGGCTTTCGGCAAAACTCTTTAGGTATTTGATGAGTCAAATTTAAGAATTGCTTATTGAAAAGCTCAGTTGAAGCGGAATCTAATGAAAAGTGTTTCCCCTTTGTTTTAAGCCATGACGACAATAATGTTTTCGTTACGCCGAGGCACACCACGTGCATGTAGTCCAACACAAATTGTTTGACTATGTCAATTTGCAAATGTTCAACGGCAATAGGTAATAGATTATTATTATGTTCTTTACATGATCTGTTACGAAAGTCAGTGTCCGTTCGAATATCGTGAGTTTGGTAGGGGTAAATCACTTTGTTATGATTGTAACTTCCTTTTTGTATACACTTAACGCAACTGTTGTATCCAGAATGGCCTTTTGTTTGCAGAATGAATGATCGAGCCGGTGTATCACAAATGAAAGCTCGGCATTTTATGCTGTATAATTTGTCATCAAAAATTAATCCGTTCTTATCTAATTCATTTAGTTCCGACACAAAATGTTCCAAATATTCATTTACATTTAGCGGTTTTCATTTCCCCGAAAATAATCCGACAGTATAAACCGGGAGAGTATTGTTAACATTAACTAAAATAGGCCACACCTGCTGCAATGAGCTTTTTGATACCGGCAAACCATCAATATTAATATTAAGTTCAATTAAGGAGTCATGTGTTTCACTCATCAAAAAGTCAGTAAGGCAATCCTTCAACCCGTAGTGGAAATATTCTCCTTCAGTAAGTGGACTCTTGTCGATGGTGATTGGAGTTTTTTTAAGAGTTCTTACGTCTTTGGGTAGGCCATTTACCACTCTGCCCACAATTTGCAAAATTTCGTTGGCAGCGGCAGTCGAAATTTGATGCTTTATAAAGCATTTTGCCAAATCTGTTCCTAAGTCTGCAACAGCATCGTCTTCTGAAGAATCTGCAGCATTGTCTTCACTGGAACTGCTTTGTAGTAAAACCAAATCTGGAGAGCTTGGGCGACTGTTGATTTCCTTTGGTGGATGAATAGTCAAATCATCGACGTTTGCATTAATCGTTAATGCCTTAACTATTCCTTCACTCCTTTTTCTTACACTTTTTTTATATTTATAAGGCATATTTACCTTTTATATATTTATTAAATACAACACAAATTACTTTAAAAGGCCACTAAAACAAATTAATTTTAAGCACAACTCGACAAGTGTCAAATAAAAGTGAAGGCATTGACGAAATGAAAACAAAACAAAAGTCAGAGATACGAGCCGATCCATTGTAATCGGTGGCGGCGGCAGAGTATTTTTAAGTCAGCGACCACAATATTAATAAAAAAAACAAGAATAATTAGAATTACAATTTCCGACTTCAATAAATATTTTTGATATTGATTTTATAAGGGATTTGATATTTAGAATCTCTTTAAAATCAAAAAACCGCGTATTAAAAACCGTATCATTGGTGTCGGCGGCGACGATTGTAATTCAGGCAGGCCAGTATACTTACGAAAGTATTGTAAATTTCTATTTAAGTACATCTTTTACAAATCTATTATAAATACATTACAATAAATTTGTGAATTTTAATTTTCATAAACTAGTTTGGAAATAGTGTTTGGAAAACAATTGTTAATAAACTAGTTTACGTCAATGTTTATTGGGATGTGTGTGTTTATTAAATTTGTTAATGTGTTTGTAATAAAAAGGAGTTTGTTTTTTTATACCCTATACCACTATGTGGTTTGGGTATAATGACTTTGTGCTGCTGTTTGTAACTTCCAAAAATATTTGACCTAGACCCATCTTTTATTATACCGATCGAATCAGAATCACTATCGGCTTCGATTTAACGATGTCCGTCCGTCCGTCTGTGTGTCCATGTAAACCTTGTAATCAAACTGCAGGTCGCATATATGAATATATTTTGATGAAATTTGGTATATAAACTTCTATCGGCCATAGGATGAACACTATTGAAATTGGTGGGAATCGGTCCTTGTTAAGACCTAGCCCACCATACAAATGACCCCTATGAAATCGACATAAATTGCCATAAGATCCAAACTGTCATATAGATCTTACTCAAATTGGGTTTGTATGCGTTTATTAGATCCATTAATGAGTAGTCCAAAAATGATCCCTATGGGACAACTCTTAGTCACAGGCCCCATATAGAGCTGCTTCCCGATCTTCACTTAAATCTATCAGAAACAAAAATATTGCACTGATTCTTCTCAAATTTTGTTTGTATATATTTTTGCAAAATAAAAGAGACTTTACCAAACATGGTCAGGATCGGTCCATTTTTGGGCCTAGTCCCCATATACATATATATAGCATCTGACATGAACTTTTTCATATCTGCAGCCAAAAAAATTAATAAAAATCCCACTCAAATTTGGTTTATGCTTATTTTTTATATCCAGTTAGTTTTGTCTAAGAGATGGGGTGTCTTAACGCATGGTATAGGGTATCGTATAGTCGGTCTATACCGACTATAATTTTCTTATTTGTTTTTGTGTTGATTTATGATTTGGCAATAATTGATTAGCATACCTTTAGGTCTTTATTTAATGAAAAAATAAAATTTCCTAGAATTTGCACTGGAATTACGAGGGCTGTAATCTGCTAGTATATATAAATAAAGTACTGATTTTTGTTTATACATACTTCATATGAATTTCAAATAAATCAAAGAAATCATTGCATTCACAATGGCTTCACTGATAGCAAATTTTCATACATATTTGTATTACGAATGATTTCTTTGCAGGCTTCTAACTATTTATCATGAAATACAATTGATAATTTTTAAAAATATTCAATAATTTGTGATGCAATTTATAGTACACAAGTATCTGTAGGAAAAATTAAAGAATTTCTATGGGATAAAAACAAATTTTAATTTGTTATATCGAGTTCATAAACCATTACATTTTAGTGAGTCAGCGATGACAATAACTATTACATTGATACTGATAATTCTGAAATTAAATTATAGTTCTGAAATTAAATCAATAATTTGTCGACACTTTCTGAAATACAATGGAAATGTTATAAAAAAATTGTTAATTCCAAGACATCTTCGATATATTTTTATTATACCCTCCACTCCAGTGTGCAGAGGGTATATATAAGTTTGTCATTCTGTTTGTAATAATTTGAAAAAAAATTTTGGACCCCATAAAATATATATATCTGTGATCCTTATAACAACCGGAGTTGATATAGCGATGTCCGTCTGTCCGTCTGTGGAAATCATGATGACGGCATCAATCGGGCAGCTAGGGTACTCGTTGACATAAAAAATGATTCACTATCATCCTGAGAAGTTTGCTATTTAAAATCGTCCAAATCCGTCGATTAGCGCCCGAGATTGGAATGAAGAACTAAAAAAAGTCTTGAAAAAATATAATTTTCTATGTTGTTCTTGTCACGATCACAGCTTGGGTGATCATTTTTAGTGAAATGATTCACCAAATTCATGGGAAGATTTCTATTTCAAAAATCATTAAAATCGGTGGAGGTCCAGGGAAATCTCTGAAAAAGTAAAAAAAAAAAAATGAAAAACATGATGTTTCCATATTGTTCTTGTTGTTATTCTAAATGTTGCATTGTTGTCATAGCTGGACTTGTTGTTTTTGTGGTCGTTGTGGTAATAATATAATAAAAACAAACCCTTTGTACATTTTTTTTGTCAACTCTGGTAGAAAAATTTCAAAGTTTCCATTGTTTTGGCATCACTAAAAAAATTTGTTAGATCATTTCTGTCAGATCGATTGGGTCACGGGAAAGTGGTTAAAAGCGATCCAAAATTTTTTCGACAAGCAGGCACTACGAGTTAATATAAAGGGAGTAAAAATTCACCAACATCTAAAGCAAATAATGCTAAAATACCTAGTTGTTAATAAAAAAAAAAAAAAGAATTGGGCAATTCACAATGGGTAATGTATCGTTGTATCTGTTGTATCGTGTATCACTTTACAATAGTGTAAAATTGTTGGTAATTTTCACTGAAAAATCTGATACACGATCCAACTTCATTTGCTATGTTTAGTAAATGTTGTATATTGTATCATAACATATCAGTCCCAAGTGAATGCCAGTTTTTATGAAAAAAAAAAACAAATACATACAATTTTATCAGCAAAAATAATTATAAAATAAAATATGGCAAATAATGCAAATAACGCAAATACATCGATAAGTTTATTTATATAAAAATTAATGTTTATATTTTCAATTCATTATTTCATTTTCAAATAAATAAACAGAAATATTAGTAAAAAAAATAAAGATATTAAACATAAACATAAAATCATCCTGTCAAACACGAAGTAATTTGTTTTTTTCTATTCTTTGTGTTTTTCGCTTATTTTGACAGAGGTGCCACTAGTTTACAATTTAAATAAATAGAAAAACAGATTTGTCGACTGTCGTTAAGATGTATGTACTTAGTGAATCACTTAATCATTAGTGCAAACAACAATAGCTGTCGATATATTTTGCGATTGTCAGATCGTTGAATTTGAAATTTGCAGAATCGCACTACAGAAAATATTAATTTAAATTCAATGAATTTAAGAAAACCTCAAATGATATTTAAGAATTGCTAACATAAACATTGTTACTTAAGGAAACGCAATTTGATGAGAATGTTATTTTTTATATATAAATTTTCACAATTTTTTTTGGATGAAAATTTGAAGTTTTTCAGAAAATAAAGATAACATTAAATTATTATTATTAAATTATTTTATTTAAAATGTTTGGGACTTTTGGTGTTTTTGCGTTTTGCATCCCTAATTTGATTATTTATTATTATAAATTTATTCTCTATGTTTTCAAAATATGGCAATATTTTAAAAAAAAGTTGAGAGAGCTTTTTTCTTTTTAGTTATTATTTTATTACTCCATCCGACCTATATGGCCACAATGAAGAAATATTTGGCCAGTTAAAAGAAACTATACAGCCATCTCCAATTAGGACGATTTAATGCATATAGCATTAGGCATTAGGGCGAGCTATTTAATTAGCAAAAACTAAATTAAACGAGAAGTTATGTCATATAACCGGAAACGCATGCATATAGGTATATAACCTAAATGCATGGCGATCAGCAACCACGATGACCAAAAAGCAAACACCGAAATAAATCCGAAATAATAGAAAAGACGAAAACCAACCCAAAGAATTTTCTTAAATAATTTGGTATTATGTTTAACAAATTGTTTACTTTTTTCAATATTTTCTTTACATTTATTATCAATATTCAAACCGAGGTGGAGGGTATTAAAGATTCGGCACAGCCGAATTTAACACTCTTACTTGTTTTTTTTTTTCGTTATCACGTTATAATAAAAAAAATTGGCGAAAAAATGAAAATGAAAAAAAATGGAAAATGGAAAATGAAAAATGGAAAATGAAAATGGAAAATGGAGAATGGAAAATGAAAAACGGAAAATGGAAAATTAAAAATGTAAAATAGAAAATAAAAAATGGAGAATAGAAAATGAAAAATGGAAAATGGAAAATGAAAAAAGAAAATTGAAAAATGGAAAAAGAAAAATGAAAAATGGAAAATAGAAAATGAAAAATGGAAAATGGAAAATGAAATTGAAAAATGGAAAATGAAAATTGAAAAATGAAAATCGAAAAATGAAAAATGACTAATAGAAAATGGAAATTGAAAATTGAAAAATTAAAAATGATAAATGGAAAATGAAAATTGAAAATTGGAAAATGAAAAATGAAAATTGAAAATTGAAAAATCATGGAAAATGGAAATTGAAAATTGAAAAATTAAAAATGATACATGGAAAATGGAAAATTAAAATTGAAAAATGGAAAATGAAAAATGGAAAATGAAAATTGAAAAATGAAAAATGGAAAATGCACAATCGAAAATGGAAAATGAAAATTGAAAAATGAAAATTAAAATTGAAAAATTAAAAATGGAAAATGAAAATTGAAAAATGAAAAATTGAAAATGGAAAACGCAAAATGTAAAATGGGAAATGAAAATTGAAATATGGAAAATGCAAAATGGAAAGCGGAAAATGGAAAATAAAAATTGAAAAATTAAAATGGAAAATGAAAAATGGAAAATGCAAAATGGAAAATGAAAATTGAAGAATGGAAAATGGAAATTGAAAAATTAAAAATGGAAAATGAAAAATGAAATATGAAAATTGAAAAATGAAAAATGGAATATGAGAATTGAAAAATGAAAAATGAAAAATGAAAAATGGAAAATTGAAAAATGAAGAATGGAAATTGAAAAATGAAAAATGGAGAATGAAAATTGAAAAATTAAAAATTAAGAATGGAAACTGGAAAATGAATAATGAAAATTTAAAATTGAAAATTAGAAATGGAAAATGGAAAATGAAATATGAAAAATGGAAAATGAAACATGTAAAATGAAAATTGAAAAATGGAAAATGAACATTGAAAAATGAAAAATTAAAATGAAAATTGAAAACTGAAAAATGGAAAATGGAAAATGGAAAATGGAAAATGAAAAATGAAAAATTAATATTGAAAAATGAGTAAGGAAAGATGAAAAATGATTAATGAAAAATTATAAATTAATAATTAAAACTTAAATATTAAACCTTAAAAATTAAATATTAAAAATCCAAAATTAAAAATTACAAATTAAAAATTAAAAATTAAATATTAAAAATTAAAAATTAAAAATTAAAAATTAAAAATTAAAAATTAAAAATTAAAAAACAAAAATTAAAAATTAAAAATTAGAAATTAAAAATTAAAATTAAAAACTAAAAATTAAAAATTAAAAATTGAAAATTAAAAATTAAAAATTAAAAATTAAAAATTAAAAATTAAAAATTAAATATTAAAAATTAAAAATTAAAAATTAAAAATTAAAAATTAAAAACTAAAAATTAAAAATTTAAAATTAAAAATTAACAATTAACAATTAACAATTAACAATTAACAATTAAAAATTAAAAATTAAGAATTAAAAATTAAAAATTAAAAATTTAAAATTAAAAATTAAAAATTAAAAATTAAAAATTAAAAATTGAAAATTAAAAATTAAAAATTAAAAATTAAAAATTAAAAATTAAAAATTAAAAATTAAAAATTAAAAATTAAAAATTAAAAATTAAAAATTAAAAATTAAAAATTAAAAATTAAAAATTAAAAATTAAAAATTAAAAATTAAAAATTAAAAATTAAAAATTAAAAATTAAAAATTAAAAATTAAAAATTAAAAATTAAAAATTAAAAATTAAAAATTAAAAATTAAAAATTAAAAATTAAAAATTAAAAATTAAAAATTAAAAATTAAAAATTAAAAATTAAAAATTAAAAATTAAAAATTAAAAATTAAAAATTAAAAATTAAAAATTAAAAATTAAAAATTAAAAATTAATAATTAAAAACTTAAAATTAGAAATTAAAAATTAAGAATTAAAAATTAAATATTAAAAACTAAAAATTAAATATTAAAAGTTTAAATATTTAGTTTCTTACCTGTTATTATTATGTATTTTTTTTTGCATTGAATGTAATGCAGATAAAAATGAAAAATAATTCAGTTAAAAATATTTTCAAATTAGCTTATTTTTAATAATAATACTTTTTAGCCAAGAATCATTTGAATTTTGGTATTCGAAATTAATGTTTCAGTATCGGCAAAAGCTTAAAAGTGGTAGCCGTACTCAACATTGGGTGTAATATAGAGTTTAAGACTCAGGTGGAGGGTATCGAAAAATTCGGCACAGCCGAATTTAACACTCTTACTTGTTGTCTATCAGTCAGAATTTGCGCACATGAACTGGGCACTGGCACATCAATAAGACTTTTTTTGGTAAGCCATTCTTTTATGATTTTGGACGTATGCTTTCGATCGCAATGTTGCTAAAAATGACTTCTTCCGCAGGATAGGACCTCTTATCTCTAAAATCGGGAAGTTGTTTCTGCCAAAAATGCAGGCGGTCTTCATTCCTCATTATTCCTGCGATTCGTTGCGGATGTCCAAGTTGTCATCGTGTAAAGCAACCCCATACCACGACACTTCCTCCGCCGAGCTCCACTGTTTCCTTAACATTGTGTTTTTGAATTTTCTCCTCAGGCAGATCCAGCAATATTGTTTAATATCAGATTAAAAACGCTTAGATTTGGTTTGTCTGACCAGATTACACGTTTAGGCACATTTATTGCGGCTACCAAATTTATTCGCAACCCAATTGCGATGAAGTTAGTAAACGAAATTTGTGCTGATGGCTGATAGAATTCTATGGTCTTAAAAGTAAATATTTTATCACAATATAAAATGGTTAGTTGGTATCAAAATTTCAGTTGTTACACTAATGAACAATTCAGTTGCTATTTTTTCTTTATGTGCAAACTTTAATTGTGCCTTAGCGTTTTTTACAGGTAATGCAGGTTTTTTGTTTTGCTGCTTATATGTTCCCCATATTGCGAATAGCTCTCCTTACTGTCCATTCACTAACGGGTTTATTTATTGCGATAAAAGCACCTTTTGACATTAAATACTTGTCTCTTTCATGTGTGTTATCATGAGACTTGGGTCCACAATCGTTAATAGCTTTGTACGGCATCTGATTTGTGGTTAGCACAAAATAGAAGGCTTTTTAATGACTTTGTGCTGCTGTTTTTAACTACCAAAAATATTTGACCTAGAACCATCTTTTATTATACCGATCGGCTCAGAATCACTTTCTGAGTCGTTTTAGCGATGTCCGTCCGTCCGTCTGTGTGTCCATATAAACCTTGTAATCAAACTACAGGTCGCAAATATGAATATATTTTGATGAAATTTGGTATATAAGCTTTTATCGGCCATAGGATAAACGCTAGTGAAAATCGGTCCATGTTCAGACCTAGTCCCCATACAAATGACCCCTGTGAAGTCGACATAAATTGCCATAAGATCCAAATTATCATATAGATCTTAGTAAAATTGGGTTTGTATGTGTTTATTGTATCCATTAATTAGTAGTCCAAAAATAATCTCTATTGGACCCATCAGATCATAATTAAATGAGATTACCAATTGTGGTACGGAAAATTTAAATAATGTTTGTCAGAGGAAAAATGTGGCGAAAAATATGAATGGAAGCAAAATGTTAATAATAAAAAAAAAGAATGGAAGGTGAACAGTATTAGGGAATATCAAAAAAGGTACTTTGTTAAAGGCCTTCTAGGCAACTTGGAGAGTCTTGTTTATTACAATATTGCCAAAAAAGTGCATTAAGAAATTGTTCAAAGTTTACAGAGGCTATTCGAAATGAAATTTTTAACTTGTTCTGGAATATGTCCTGGGAGCAAAAGCGGATGTATGTTACTGGTCTTACAAAAATTTCTGAGAAAAAAAGGAATTGCACTGAAAATTAAAGACGTAATCACACAATAGCATATTTTTTGAGACATAACTCTAGGACTTAATGAAAAAATGGTTGGAAATTGGATTAATAGTGGTGGTAAACACGGTTCACAAGACAGTCCCGATACATCTTCATGTTTGCGCAAGTCTGCTAAACGATAATCAGCAACAGGACAGCGCAATGAACAACGACGGTCCTTTCTACAAAAATGGCTAGTAGAGTTACAAAAAATGGAGTCACATTATCAGGAGATTTACAAGCTTTATGTCGACGATTGTGAATCCAAAAAAGAAAATAACGGCATGAAATTATCATATCCAATTTTTGCGGAGTTAATAAAGGAGTCGAACTATTTGATTTTTAAACCAAAAAAAAAATCAATTAAATTTGTGCGTATCACATAAAAATAATAATGACGAAGATTATGGAAAACATAGCGATGAAATAGAAAAAATGTGCGAGGAAAAACAGAATGACATCAAAAATGCTCAAGTCGGACTATATGCAGTTTTTTTGCATGGATGTGCAATCTGTTAAATTTGTGCCTCAATTACAGGCAAGTGCAGCATATTTCAAAATGAAATTGCAAATGCATAATTTCACAACATATAATGTTGTTACACATGCTTCACATAATTATGTTTGGGATGAAACTGATGGGAATAAAGTCTTTTCCATTTTTGCAACATGCATTATTAAGTAGTTAAGGAATTTCCATGCTCGATCGCCCGATATTCATCACATAATCATTTATTCGGATGGTTGCTTCTACCAAAATCGAAATGGTATTTTGTCTAATGCTTTGCTCGCTTTTTCAAAAGAAAGCGATATACCGATTGAACAAAAGTATTTAGTAAGCGGTCATACTGAAATGGAATGCGACGCTACACATTCACTTATAGAATAGAAGAAAAATTAATAAAAGACAAATAAACTTGCCGTCTCAATTTGTTCAACTTATAACTGAAGCACGCACAGTTCCAGCACCCTTACATGCGCACCATTTACATAATGATTATTTTTTGAACTTTGAAAGTATTTCTCAGATATACTCGTTTATTCGTCCAGGTAAAAATATTGCTTACAAAGAAATTCTAAAGATATTTATAACCAATCAACAGTAAATATGCTACGAGCCTTAGCATATGATTCGTCAGGATAAATTTATTTTAAAACTAATATAACAGACGAATATGAGCTGTTCCCATAGAGATCGAAGTCTGCTATTAAAGATGTTTCCCCTGAACGACTTTATAAAGAAAAAATATCAATATCTAAAGAAAAGTGCGACCACTTGCAAGGTTTAAAAAAGTTCCTGCCGGCAGATTGCCACCACTTCTATGATAATTTGCCTTATAAAAACTAATTTTATTTAACAGTACATTATTTTATATTTAACATCTGTATTTTTACTTAGATTTCTTTTTCGTTAATTTAAACATGTTTTGTTTTAGGAGTATATTCTATTTTTTAATTTAGTTCAAAAAGCCCTAACTTAATATTTTTTTCAAAAAAATTAATAATAATAAGCCCTATCTTACATAACATAATTAAATAAAAAATAAAACTGAATTGAATATGTTGGCTGTTTTAATAAAAAACTGCTTCAAAAAAAAGAAAAAATCGTTATTTTTTCAGATTTTTCCTTCTCCTGTATATTAACCAAAAGTTGAGATACGACCTTTCTATATTAAGCCATCGATATATTGGTGAGATAATTAAATTGTTATCAAATTCCTCAAAGCAGATTGTAGTAGCTTGAAGGTAATCTTCACAATGATCACACATTAGATGATGCTTCAGTCGAGATTTAATAAGAATGGCTGAACCACCACATGCTCTGTCTCTTGGATCTTTTGTATCATACAAAATATATCCACGCGATGAAAATTGACTCCTAGAAGTCAAATGAGTTTCAGAGACAAGCAATATAACAATTTGATTATCTTTTAGGAAATAGGCGAGTTCTTCTTTATTTTGGCTTAAGCCGTTTGCATAGCCGTAACCACAGTTTATACCAGTTGTGACAGCTCGACAGCTGTCAAAAACGCAATCTCGAACCGTATGGCTTTGCTTACCTTTTTCTCCATTTTGTTTTGGTAAAGAAGTGCGAAAGAGATTAAAAAATAGAATATACAAAATATAATTTGTGCAAGCGAACAGCTATACACCATGTTTTCAGCCAGTGACAGAAAAAAAAATAATAACAATGGAAAAAAGTGAGTACAGTGATAAACATTAAAAATTAATAAAATCGTATTTTCTTTTCAGAAATAAAAGGTATAATAGGTGCATATTAAAACCTAAAGCTTGTGATTGTGATAATACCAGTAATGTTGGTATAAATGCTGGTAAATTTGCCAATTACATTCACCACTGCTCAACCCAGGGCCGAAAGGAAGGAATCAAAAATTACTATAGTTGAGCTAACTATTGGTCCAGTTGCTGGTGGCGAGTCACGAAACTTTTCGCAAGCTGAATTGTGGTATTAATGCTTTGGATTATGACTTGCGTGTGAGTGGTCCTAAATCGAAATTTGCCCGGTATTATTCAATGCTTTGGGCACTATACCATTGGCTTTATAAATAAAACATTAATCGGCACTTTTTTTACTCCTATAAGTAGACATCTAGCTGAAAAGGAACAAAAATTAGCCGCAACTGAAGAAACAAAATCTCAAATATAACAGCAGATATCTACAATTGAGAACGCTTCTAAACAACAGCCTCTTGAACAGATTTAATTTTATAAATGCTAGTAAACCCTTAAAAATGTGAGTTCCAAAAATTGACAATTACGAACAACAAATACAAAACCACCAAGACTACAAAAATTGATTGAGTATTTCGAAATGGGATTGAAGTATAAAGAAAAACAACTTCAGTAAAATGTAAAACAGACAAAATAATAAATGACTTACAAAAATTAGTAGATGGATTACAAGCAGAAGTAGCTAAGAAAGTCCAACTTAAAGTTGAAAAGGTAGCAGAAAATGTCAGTGGCATATAAAAGGATTTGTTGTAACAATTGCAAGAAACAAAAGCAGAAAAACAATGTAAGTTAATATATATAAACATTTTGAAATTGTAATGGTGCGGCGTTGTTGGAAGATCCGCTTCCTGTTTCCCTGAGCCTTTGCTGGTTGCACGTGCTGGCGTAGGGGCCTAGCTCGCCGGATGGGTGGGGTCTTGCTCAGGCCCAGGGAAACCGCACTACAGATTTTCACGTGCGATTAAAAAAAAACACAACTGTCATGTTACCTCGACTCCATCTTAATTGGAGGTAACCCACACAATAAGATTTTGGTTTGGTTTGGTTTTCTACATTGGTTTAACAAGTTTTATTGAACCTTCACTTTAAGGTTATTTTAAATTAAGTTTAGCAAAACTTATTTCATTTTTTTTTATATTTTAGCAAAATTTTACTTTTTAGAAAAATTTTCAGTTTAGCAAAATTTTATTTCTTAGCAAAGTTTTAATTTTAGGGAAATTTTAATTTTAGGAAAATTTTTAAATATAGCTCAATTTTAATTTTAGAAGAATTTTAAATTTTAGCAAAATTCTGTTTTAGGAAAATTTTAAATTTAGGGAAATTTTAAATTTAGGAAAATTTTTAATTTTAGCTTAATTTTAATTTCAGCTTAAGTGTAGAATTAGGAAAATTTTAATTTAAATCTTATAATTAGAAGACTTTTATGTAGTTTTAGATAAATTTTGTATTTAGGTAAATTTTTATATTTAGAATATTTGATATTTAGCTAATTTTTACTTACAAAAATTTACTTTAATTAGAAAAATTTCATATATAGAAAATTTTTTAATTCTAATTAGAAAAATCTTTAGAAAAAAATTCTATTTATAGTTAGATAAATCTTAGAAAATTTTTGTTTTCCTTTTTTTTTTCTCTTTTTTTTTTTTTATTTAATTTTGTACCATAATTAGTAAGATTTAGGAAAAGTTTAATTCTAGGACAATTTTTTTTAATTTTGGGAAAATTCTTAATTTTTAGGAAAAATTTTTAATAGTAGAAAGATTTTAATTCTAGTACAATTTTAATTTTAGCAAAAAAAATATTTGATATTTAGTTTAAATTTATAATCAGAAAAAAATTTCTTAATGTAGTAAAATGTTTAGTTTAGTTTTATATTTAGGAACATTTCTTAATGTAGGAAAAATATTATTTGATTTTATATTTTTAAACATTTTATATTTAGCAAATTTAGTACAATTTTTTTTTTTAGTCTTAGCAAATTATTTATATTTTATAAAATTTTTATTTTTAAGTTAAATGTAGAAAATTATTTGTATGTAAATATCAAAATTACCGACTTATTGTTGTTGTTGCCAGAGGCCGGCATTTTCCTTCTTTAAGCCTTCACGGACAGAGTTAAGCCAGATCATATATCCGGATAGAGGACGTTTTGGTTTGTCTGCCATTTTGTGTTCTTTGAATTTATGTTCTTTCACAAAGTTTAAACTACTGCAATTAAGTTCTTTTTTTTTTTTTTTTTTTTTGTACATTTATTTAAAAACTTTCAATTATTTTCCACAATTTTGTTTTTTATTATTTAACGCAGTATTTTTTTTTTTTTATGTTTAATTTACAATTTGAACTTTAATATTTGATATTTATTTATAGCAATTTAGTTCTTAACTCGATTTAATTTTTAGTTTAGTTTTTTTTTTTTTTTTTTTAATAATTATAGATTTAATACAAAAAGATAAATGTCACAGGTAAAGTTTATTTCTTTTCGAAATTTGTCACTAAAATCTAAAGTTTTTTTTTTTTTCTTAAAGTTTCTACAATTAACACTACATTTTTAATTTTAAATTCTTAAGAGGGTTTTTCCTCAACCTTTGTCTTCAAAAATCAAAATTCAACTCCCGATTTCAATTTAACTTTACTACATTAACCTTCTCATCTTCATTCACTCATGTCCAGATAAAAACCTGTTTATTAAAAAACAAAATCAACACCAATTCATTGAGAACATTCATATGCATTCATAATATTCTCTAGTATGTATAACACTCCCACTCATATATGACTATGAGAGCAAGTGAGATCAATACAAGAAAATACGTGGTTTGACCAACATGATTGCATATGAATGTGTTCATGATTTAATACAACAAAATGAAGAGAACAAAACGCCATAAATCAGTTTGCTAAAAAAAAATGCCATCAACCTATTACCATATAAGGTGTTGTTTATATATACATACTTGAACTTGAAAACAATTTCAAGATCAAGGTTATTATTTTTTTCTTCTTTCTTATTCTGGTTGTAACAGAAATTCTTTTGTTACAGTAAAGCGCAAAACAGATCACCGTCACAAAACAGATGGTTTTGATTTCCATGAAAGGAAAAATCAACTGAAAACGGTTCGATGGGTTTTAAGGTTTGCCATTTTTAAAACTTTGCCTTGAGTTTAGGTCTTCTGCATATAAAAAAAAGAAATCAAAACAGCAGTTTACGCTGTTGGGGTTTTTCAAAACATGGTTCGATATCCATCGTTCAACGGAAAAGATTCCAACACAGAGATTTTTGGTTATTTTAAAAATTCAGTGTATTGGATTCTTATATCTAACAGAGACCTTAAAAAAGCGATCTTTGTTCCTTTCAAAATTCGGTGATTTAAGTTCTCTCATTAAACAATGGACATGGACGCAGAGGTTTTGGGGGACCTTACTAAATTAAAACCGGTGTTTTGAACTCTCTTATCATAAACAAAAAGGCTTTAAACAGAGGTGTAGTTGGCAAAGGGCGTAATACATGACTATCTCTAAAATTGTGTTAGGCTATGTTATGAGATAATGAATGAATGAAGACTAGCTTAATGTCAACAATTTCATAATGAATTAAATTTAAATCAATATCAAAAAAAAAGATTGTGGAAAACAAAATCGGATTCTAAAATTTAAATTAGATTCAAATCGAAATTCAATTAGGTTTAAAATAAAATTATATTAGGTTCAAATCGAACCCACGCAAAATTATTCAAGAATTAAATTTCCAATTTAAAAAAAAATTTTTAACTTAAAAAAAAAATTTCAATAGGTTTGAAACATTTTAACTTTTCAAAAAAATGTCAATAAAGTTCTAAATTGCAAAAAAATTTCAAAATTAAAGTTCAGAAAAAGTCTTTTAAAATTTCACAACTAATTTTCAACAAATTTTCAAAATTTCTATATAAAGTTTTAATATAATTTTCAATATAAATTTAATATAATTCAATATAGTATTTCAATATAACTTTCAATATTTTAATTTTCAGTATAGCTTTTCACTGTAGTTTTCAAAATATAACTTTCAATATAAAAATTTTCAAAAGGTTTCAAAAAAAATATCAATTATAATTTCGATATAAACTTCATAAAGATTTCCACAAAAATTTTCAATATACTTTTCAATATATTTTAAAAAAAAATTTCAATAAATTGTCAACCCAATGTAGTTATCCAAACCAAACCAATCATTTAAAAAAAATCCGTAAGTAAGTATGACCATCCATCAAAAAAATAAAAATTTTAAATTTGAGACTTTAATATTTTTTTTTTCGAGAGTTTGCTACTATTTCGGTATCATAAAAATCATTTTGGACAGGGGACCGGTTCATTTAGAACGAAGTTCCTGTATTCCACAAATAATTTTTACTGACCAAAGCAAATTAAAAAAAATCACAAAAATTAAATTAAATTGTTGAGGGGTGAACTAAAGCTTCAAAGCAAGTTTCGATTTCGGTTAAATGTAAATAGTGATATACACATATTTAATTAAAATTCCAGAAATCGAAACAAGAATGAATTTTAGAACACATATAAAAAATTATGAATTAGGAACAATTGGTGCTTTCCCGGTGCACAGATGTAAAAAAAAGTAAAATAATTATAGTTCCTTTTTAGAAAAATTATGAATTAAAAAGAAGAAAAAAAATCCGGTCTATTGTTTCGGGCCCCACGTTGGGCGCCATTTCTGTAGTGGTGCAGCAACGTGGTTATCGAAATGATCAACTTATCGGGCCCCACGTTGAGCGCCATTTCTGTAATGGTGCGGCGTTGTTGGAAGATCCGCTTCCTGTTTCCCTGAGCCTTTGCTGGTCGCACGTGCTGGCGTAGGGGCCTAGCTCGCCGGATGGGTGGGGTCTTGCTCAGGCCCAGGGAAACCGCACTACAGATTTTTACGTGCGATTAAAAAAAAAACACAACTGTCAAAAACACGGACGCTAAATGGGACGGATGGCCATACTTACTTTGGGATTGGGGACTAGGCGTTCTGCCCCTTTTGCCCTCCCTACCATGTTACCTCGACTCCATCTTAATTGGAGGTAACCCACACAATAAGATTTTGGTTTGGTTTGGTTTTCTACATTGGTTTAACAAGTTTTATTGAACCTTCACTTTAAGGTTATTTTAAATTAAGTTTAGCAAAACTTATTTAATTTTTTTTTTATATTTTAGTAAAATTTTACTTTTTAGAAAAATTTTCAGTTTAGCAAAATTTTATTTCTTAGCAAAGTTTTAATTTTAGGGAAATTTTAATTTTAGGAAAATTTTTAAATATAGCTCAATTTTAATTTTAGAAGAATTTTAAATTTTAGCAAAATTCTGTTTTAGGAAAATTTTAAATTTAGGGAAATTTTAAATTTAGGAAAATTTTTGATTTTAGCTTAATTTTAATTTCAGCTTAAGTGTAGAATTAGGAAAATTTTAATTTAAATCTTATAATTAGAAGACTTTTATGTAATTTTAGATAAATTTTGTATTTAGGTAAATTTTTATATTTAGAATATTTGATATTTAGCTAATTTTTACTTACAAAAATTTGCTTTAATTAGAAAAATTTCATATATAGAAAATTTTTTAATTCTAATTAGAAAAATCTTTAGAAAAAAATTCTATTTATAGTTAGATAAATCTTAGAAAATTTTTGTTTTCCTTTTTTTTTCTCTTTTTTTTTTTATTTAATTTTATACCATAATTAGTAAGATTTAGGAAAAGTTTAATTCTAGGACAATTTTTTTTAATTTTGGGAAAATTCTTAATTTTTAGGAAAAATTTTTAATAGTAGAAAGATTTTAATTCTAGTACAATTTTAATTTTAGCAAAAAAAATATTTGATATTTAGTTTAAATTTATAATCAGAAAAAAATTTCTTAATGTAGTAAAATGTTTAGTTTAGTTTTATATTTAGGAACATTTCTTAATGTAGGAAAAATATTATTTGATTTTATATTTTTAAACATTTTATAGTTAGCAAATTTAGTACAATTTTTTTTTTTAGTCTTAGCAAATTATTTATATTTTATAAAATTTTTATTTTTAAGTTAAATGTAGAAAATTATTTGTATGTAAATATCAAAATTACCGACTTATTGTTGTTGTTGCCAGAGGCCGGCATTTTCCTTCTTTAAGCCTTCACGGACAGAGTTAAGCCAGATCATATATCCGGATAGAGGACGTTTTGGTTTGTCTGCCATTTTGTGTTCTTTGAATTTATGTTCTTTCACAAAGTTTAAACTACTGCAATTAAGTTCTTTTTTTTTTTTTTTTTTTTGTACATTTATTTAAAAACTTTCAATTATTTTCCACAATTTTGTTTTTTATTATTTAACGCAGTATTTTTTTTTTTTTTTATGTTTAATTTACAATTTGAACTTTAATATTTGATATTTATTTATAGCAATTTAGTTCTTAACTCGATTTAATTTTTAGTTTAGTTTTTTTTTTTTTTTTTTTAATAATTATAGATTTAATACAAAAAGATAAATGTCACAGGTAAAGTTTATTTCTTTTCGAAATTTGTCACTAAAATCTAAAGTTTTTTTTTTTTCTTAAAGTTTCTACAATTAACACTACATTTTTAATTTTAAATTCTTAAGAGGGTTTTTCCTCAACCTTTGTCTTCAAAAATCAAAATTCAACTCCCGATTTCAATTTAACTTTACTACATTAACCTTCTCATCTTCATTCACTCATGTCCAGATA
This sequence comes from Cordilura impudica, assembly GCA_963682025.1. NCBI lineage: Eukaryota > Metazoa > Arthropoda > Insecta > Diptera > Scathophagidae > Cordilura > Cordilura impudica. The sequence goes on along the minus strand of OY821518.1, from coordinate 193,213,347 downwards.
AAAACCTGTTTATTAAAAAACAAAATCAACACCAATTCATTGAGAACATTCATATGCATTCATAATATTCTCTAGTATGTATAACACTCCCACTCATATATGACTATGAGAGCAAGTGAGATCAATACAAGAAAATACGTGGTTTGACCAGCATGATTGCATATGAATGTGTTCATGATTTAATACAACAAAATGAAGAGAACAAAACACCATAAATCAGTTTGCTAAAAAAAATGCCATCAACCTATTACCATATAAGGTGTTGTTTATATATACATACTTGAACTTGAAAATAATTTCCAGATCAAGGTTATTATTTTTTTCTTCTTTCTTATTCTGGTTGTAACAGAAATTCTTTTGTTACAGTAAAGCGCAAAACAGATCACCGTCACAAAATCACTGATATTCATATATGCAGTGCATTTGTTTTTAAACCTGACAGTCACGATTATATAATTAAAGTTTTATGCCAAACTCTTCCAGTTTTCTTTGCTACAATATATTTTTCTGCCTCTTCTGTGCATGATATGATAATCATTGTTTATTAAGATATTTAGTATTGATTGTTATTTATTTTTTAAATTTGTATACTTATAGCAACAGGTAAAATTGTTGAGTACAATAAGCAAAGCTGCTGTTGGAGGCAGTTTTTCGGATAAAGGAATAGATCAAAAAGACTTGCGGGATGTGCCTAAACGTTTGTGTCCAGAGGCAGTAAAAGCTTGTGCTGGCACAGCCCTATCAGTACCTTTAAATCAGTGGGTAGAACCGGTCTTCACAACCCAGATTAGACAGCAACCGCAAATTTGTAGTAGTCACAAATCTGGACAATCTAACAGCGCATATAGCCCTTCCGACCCACAACACACCACACAACAACGCCAATGGCACTCGGAGCAGTTCCAGCAGTAGCATCAGCGCTTGAGGAGACATTTCTGCGAGTGTATACTCGTTGAATCAGTGGCTATATTACTCGCAATACCAAAATATATTATTTTAAGACGGCCGTTAACCATAAGAAAACTATCTGGTTTTAAATCTGAATGTATTTTGCTGGATATAGTTTACAGCCAGATTATAGTTTACAGCATTTGATGCACAAAGTTTGTTAGGATATATAAAGGTAAATTTGTTGTATAACTTTGTAAAGATGGCGACTTTGTTGTAAATCGACCACCTAATTGTAAAAGTTATTAAAAAAAAAACCATTGGATTTTAATAAAAAATGTTTATTATTTGTTATAAATATAAAATATGTTTATTATCTTGTTATAAATATGTAAGAAAAATTTTATTATAGTTACAATATAATTGGTAAAATAAACATTATTTATGAAAATAACATCTTCCAGCGTTTCGTGGTGTAGAAATTGATTTTTTTCGACCTTTTCTCTGGTCTAGATCCGTCATGTTCTGTTAGAAACAGTACCACCTGGCGAAGGATGTGGTTCTTCACTACGCATGACGGTCTTGGGTAAGGAGAAGCTAGGTGTTTAAAATGCATAGGTGCATTGTCTTACACTATGTATCGCGCTACACTTACCCCTGGATTGCAGCGAGTGACAATACAATTTGTTTTATAATTAAATTAAAATCAATAGTTTAATTTTTGAAGTACATGTTTTGTTTTACAAACAAAAAAAAAAACGTCGTGTTGTCCACTCTCTGAAATTCCTAGGTCCCAAAAAATTTATCGGCCCACCCACAACCAAAAACTAAAAATTAAAATTCATAAAAATTAAAAAATCATAAAAAATAAAAATTCATAAAAATTAAAATGTATCAAAATAAAAAATTCACAAAAATATAAATTCATAAAAATTAAAAAATCATAAAAAATAAAAATTCATAAAAAATATACTTTAAAATAAAAAATTAACAAAAAATTAAAAAGTATAAAAATAAAAAATTCACAAAAATAAAAATTCATAAAAATTAAAAAATCATAAAAAATAAAAATTCATAAAAATTGTGAAGTATAAAAATAAAAAATTCACAAAAATTAAAAAGAATAAAAATAAAAAATTCACAAAAAATTTTTTTTATTATTCGCTCATTCACAGAAAACGCATTAATTCCACTTTTAAAGTTTTTAGTTTTTTTGACTAAGTCCGTTTCTACATCTTGAAATTGTTATAAAACATAACAAAGGTCAATAATTTTACTGTAATTCAATACTAAAAATAACGATTTACACCAAAATGAAACAATTCCAATATATCCTACTGACTTTAATTAAATTTATTAATTTTTCCAAAAAATTGCTCTGGTGGAATTATTGCGGTTTGTTATGGACCTCTTCAAATATACTTTTCTTTATTTTTTTGGTTTTATGCATTGTTCTATTTGAATGGAATGTTTAAAGTATTTTCTGGTACATAATTTGAAACTAAATAAACGAGAATCCTAAAAAAATAATAAAATCAAGCGAAATTCTCGTAAAAACTCGAGTTTGAATGAAACATTAATTTATCCGGAATTGGTGATTATCCGGAATGCTCTCATCACCGAGCATTCCGAATAACAGGGCTTTTACTGTATGAACAACAAATACTAAACAAGATCTGAATATCAATTTAATATAGAAAAAATAACAAATTTAGAATATACAAAAAATATATAAATATAGACATACCGGTTCGGATCCCTCGGTAACGTATGGAGTCTTGCCTCCCCAAGATCACAACCCATTAAACACACACTATATTAAAAAAAATATATATATATAAATAACATTGTTTAATTTTTTACTAATTCAAGTTCGTATCTGCTTATATGCATTATAATTTTTAGGAGAAAAATGTATAAATACCCACTTAGAAGCTTATAGTTAAACCAGTATGAAAATAATAGTCGGTTTAGACCGACTATACGATACCCTATACCATGCGTTCACAGGCCCTATCTCTAAGGCCCAACTAATTGGATATAGAAAATAAGCATAAATCAAATTTGAACATAGACAGATTTTCACCAATTTAAATAGCGTTCATCCTATGGCCGATAGACGCTTATATACTAGATTGCATCAAAATATATTCATATTTGCGAGCTGTAGTTTGATTACATGGACACAGAGACGGACGGACGGACATTGCTAAATCAACTCACAAAGTGATTGAGCCAATCGGTATAATTAAAGATGGTTACAAACATCAGCACTAAGTCACTATACCCTAACCACAAAGCGAAGACATTAAAATTGTAGTGGGTGTCAACTGAAACTTGTCTTCGGTTAATATATTTTCTCTTGTTAAAAGATCTCCAACCGTATCGACCAATACATTCTTTAATTCAGCATTAACTTGTCTGAAATTTGAATTGGCCATGAAAATTGGTGCGCTCTTCTTTGTTTCTGTAATTCCTCTGATATGTTCTAACTCTGCAGAATCCTTACATCCCTCTATTTGTCCGCCTCAGGAGGTTCCTCTAACACTTAAGTTTTCATGGTGGACATTTGTCACACCTAGAGTTGTTGGGCAAACAACCATTGGTGTACCTCTTGCTTAGCTTTTTTCTGTACACCAGTATTTACACATTTTCTTTTGAAACTATAATGTATATTGTTACATGACGGCAGCGGCATTAGGGTGGCAAGCGCTGGCTAGCATAACCGAGAACACCAAAAACCTCAGAGGTGGTTCATCCCGCCAAACCCCTAACCCAACCGCACGAACAATTAAAATAAACAAAAATACTACAAAAAAAACTACACATTAAACAACCTCATTTAAATGGGAGGCAGATGTAGGCCTCCAACCGCCCAAACCCAACCATGGTCACAATCTCCTCTCCTAATTTTTGGTGACCCCACAATCCGCATATTTACCACCACTTACCTTTGTTCACCACCCCTAAGAATAACTTTAGCCCACATTAATTTTCATTTTTTTCTTTGAACTTATTCACAACATTTTTATTATATATATCCTTACACTATGATTATCCATACGACTTGAAATAAAATAATACTGAGCAATATTTTTATAAATAAATGACAAAATTAAAACAAATAATAAAAAAAAAATTACCTTATAAACCACAATGGACAAAAATTTCGGTGCCTTTAGACAAACAAAAAAAAAAAAACACTAAAAATATACCTTAATTTGTGTCGATATACTTAGCTATTTTTGACAACGATCAACTACTTCACCATATCTACCTGGCCATACTAATGAAATTTTCTTTCTTGGTTTTTCTATTACTAGGCCTGAAGGAGCTCCCTAAGACTCACCATGGGCAAGAACCCTATTAGCTGATATATAAGAGGTGGCTATCGTGAAATAATTTTTCTTCTTCCTTTTTTTTCACTCTATTTCCAGCTCCTAACTTGAGCGGATATGGTCAACACACACCTTTTTTCCGGTATACTTCCTTCCTTTTTTTTTCTTTCCCTTTGGCACTCACAATATATATATTTTTTTTTTTTTTTTTTTTTTTTTTTAGCCTAGTAACAAAATTAATTTACTTAAACACGAAACACTATATAATCACTACACAAAAAAATTACTCAAAAAAAATATTTCTATATATAAAAAAAACTTAAAATAAATATTAAAATATATATACGTATATGTATTTCATTTTTTCCGGTAGAATTAGCTTTCTTTCCCTCTAATATTCAATTTGGATATTTGATATTGATATTTAATTTTATCTTTCCTCTTCAGCGCGAAGGCAAAACAAAAATAAAACGGCTCATAGGTTACCTGGACTCTGCTGTTTTTTTCCTTCTTTACAACAAAAAGATTTCTCGTTGAGATTATGGTTCCCCACACCAAACTTACGGGGTGATGATTTTTTCCGGCAGAACACTACCCTCGAAAAGATGGTCTCCAGTACACAAAAAATATATTTACGGACCTTTCCCAGATGGGGCCAGTTCATTTACTCTCAGGATTCTTTCTCTATGAATTAACTCCTCACGCTTTGTCCAGGTTAACCTATCGGGTAAGTTACAACAATATAATTACCCTTTCATCATTTAATCTTTATTTCCTAACAAATTTTCCTACAAAGTCTCTTTTCTACATCTACGAGTACCATTTTTCCTTACCTCGACTCCGAGTTGAATATTCCTAAATCTGTTGATTTCCTGGTTCATCAAATGTTTATCAGTTTTCCACTTTTTCCACTTTAAAACTTTCTTAAATTTGTACTTCACCTTTAAATTTCAGTTCACTATTATTTTGGGTGTTTTATTCTTAAAATTTTTCCGTACTTTTATTTAAACGTTAGCCTTCGCGCCTTGGACAATAATGCATATCACACCAAAATGGCTGGTTTTTATACGTAGCGCATTATCCCCTACTAATTCCAATAACAGAAACAATTACTGTATTCATAGCCTGCGTTTATCCTTTTCTCACTATTTTACACCCTTCTCTATTTGTCTATCCTTCTCTAATTGATCCTTTTTATCTCTCGCTGAAAACCTAACTACTCTAGACACCAACCTACTAAATTTACTTCAACCGTATATCAGAACGTAAAATTTATTCTTAACCTTTCCATTATGTTTTTCTTCCAGTACATTTACTCAGTCTGGCATCCCGATTTCGTTTTTTCTTGTCAGCGAATGTATTCATCCGGCCATCCCACCGACAAACAGTTTTAAAGTCACTGCTCAATCTGATTGGCTGCAGACAGACGACCTATATTTTTCGATTGAACACACGTGTACAAAAAAAACTCCTATCAAACGCACAAAATCATCTTGGTATAAATTAAAACAAACAGAATTTAAAAAAAACACAGCATTTGTCATTGGCTGCAACTAAACACAGAACCCAGCCAATGCAACATTTAGCCTACAGACCAGACCCACAAACACAAATTCGTTCCCCACACATGCCTATCGACTACTACCTCGCGAAATATGGGCAGGAATGGACACCGCTTCCAATTACGAAGACTAAGGTGACACAATGACACCCAGATCCAGAACCCAGTGCCACAAAAAAAAAACCAGGACCAATTTACAGCAAATGTGAGTTATTAATTGGCGCTACAGTACCCTATTTTGTGTGGTAATAATTTCTTTTTTTTTATTTTGCAACCAAATGACCACTTGAAGACAACGTGAGCGATGAATCCAGCGTGGTGCAGTTCATCAGTACCCATAACCCAAGTGCCGACCTTCACCGCTGAAATTGAACCCCTAAATGATACCGATTTTGGAAGAGGCTTTACCGGATCCGCGTTTCGATGATGAGGGACTTGTCGAAACGATGAGTGTTTATTTTCAGTTTATTTTAATTATTTCCTGATCGACCAAGGGGTCATACGTGATTATATATAAGTTGGCAATCGAATTGTTTGCCCTGCAATAAAAAATCAAGGTAACCCCCTACAGGCAGCTTCATTTACCCTTTATTTCTATTTCTCCTTGGATATTATAACTACTTGAAATGGCGTGCTCGCAAATAAAGATATTTAAATGTCAAATAACGTTATGACTTTAATATGATTTATACCGGAACTGTAGTAGCCAGGTATTCATATGTTAATAAACAAATCAAGGCACAAATCATGAATTCAGGACCTAGGGCCACCGCAACAAAACTCCAATTTTGGGCCCCACAAGGCAGCCAAAAGCTGGTGTGCGTGGGTCGTTTTATAATTCTTCAACGTGAGTTACTATTACCGTCATGAAATTTATCGTTTTTTTAACGTGGGGTTATCCCCAGCCGGACTTCTATGGCGTTAACAATCATGCTGATTACTTGCTGACGAGCCAAAACAAAATTTTACACAAAAATAAAAATCCATTCAACGTGGGGAACTCCCACACCTTGGAGTCTCATTAGCCGGGCATTCAAGATCGACCACGCGTAAATAATTAACTCCTCCTTTATAAACAAAAACTAATCTTCCTTTTGAGGCAGGTTTCAGTCACTTCTGCTTATATAGCCTTCCCGGACCTTCTGTTTGGTATCAGGGAAGTATATTTAATTTTTATATATATCAACTTTTTTACTTTGTGTTCTATTATTCTCAGGTACATCGTTCCGTTCATATGCGATCTAACTTTGCAATGGAATTACCCCAAACGTGGAACCTATTTCACGACATACAAGCGATTACGACTGCCCCGTGGAAAATCTGGACGGACATCCTAATCTACAAAAATCAGGTACTAAGTGACACATATTAGGACGAATACAACTTATAACTAAAATAAAACGTACTACATATGTATAAATTGAATTCTTATCCTAATATTGCACTTAGTATACTATTATCACAGATTAAGTTAATTGCTAATTTTCGCACTTTTCAGGTACTCTCTCTCAACATCCCGTGTCGGAATAGGTAGATTATTGCACTATTTACCGAGGCATTACACTGGACGTTCGCTAGGGGTATGTATCAACATGTATAAACTCGGAAACATAAAGAAGTGTATAATTATGGTTTATTTGTGAAAACAAATCAATCGTCATATATTAGGACATGCACAACTTAAAACTATTAATCTAATTCTAAATTACACCCTTATCCTAATATTGCACGGTTTTTTTTGTTTTTATCACAGATTACAATCGTATTATTGCACCTCTTTTATTTATATATATATATTTTTTTATTTTTTTTTTTTTTTTTTACCTTTCGTTTGCTCTCTCGACTGCGAATTTTCATACTATATTTGACCAAAATCGTTGGTCAGTGACATTCAGCTTCTTACAATGAAAACACAGCATCCCTACTGAACTGTTTGTTTCCTAATTCGATTATTTTGTTCAGCTTGCCGTAATTCCGGGCTCAGATAAATGTCATTGTACCAGGTGACTAACGACTCCCAGTTCTTAATGGCACAGTTCCCCAGAACGCAAACGGAGTCGCACTAATGGCACAATGTCGGTTATATATGTAACCTACTCAGAAACGTTGGCATAACTGTTGAACAATTACATCGAATTATTCATTGTACGATACTGATTGCACTGGCACAAACGCAAATCATCGAGAGTCAAACGGTGATCCTTAAAAACCAGACAGTGATAACTAATTCAGTCCACTTTTTGCGCTTTTCAAGCTTTAATATCTTTGGCATGAAATATCCCTATATGTTTACCCTGCATATTCTCTAGTTCATACATATTATTGCCTATCGGTTTAAGCACCCTACATTTAATAAATTTCTTGCAAAATTTTGCATTAATATTTTTCGCGAAATCGCTCAAAACCGTGTTCCTTCTGTACACTTCTTGCCCCGGGATGAATTTAACTTTTCTTGCTCGTTTGTTGTACCTCTCGGCACTTTTCTCATATGCTTCGTGCATATTATTTTTGATCCTTTCCCTTATCAACTCTAGCTTGTCTGTCGTATTCAAGCTTTTTATTTCGTGATCAGATAGTGACATTAATTTCCTAGCTATTTTATAATCGGAACCACTCGAAAACATATGGAAACCGAACAAAGCAAAAAACGGTGTTACTCCCGTTGCCGAATGAACTGAATTCCGCAGCGCACATTCTATCTCTGAAAGATACAAATCCCATTCCCTATGATCCTCATTTAGATACGCCCTAATTGCAGCTAATACAGATTGATTCACCCTTTCTGATGCATTGGATTGAGGAGAATACACAGCGGTTTTCATATGTTGTATTTTATATTCATTGATCATCTTTTGAAAACCTTTTGCGATAAACTGTGCACCATTGTCGCTATGAATAACCTCCGGAACCCCAAACTTATGAAATATTTCATGGGTTAAAAACTGTACCACATTATTAGTGGTGGCTTCCCTCATTGCTTTAAGGAACGTAAATTTTGTAAAATGATCCACTACAATAAATATATAGCAGTTCCCGCTTTTCGATCTAGGGTATTTGCCTAAAAAGTCTATGTAAATTTTCTGAATGGACGCTCTGTTCTGACCTCTTGTCCGATTTCTGGCATCAGATTTTGATTCGACGGCTTTGTTTCCTTGCATACCCGACATGATTTGACATATTGTTTGATTTGACTGGTCATTTTTGGCCAATAAAAAAAACGTTTTACTTTTTCAAGGGTTTTTGCAATTCTCCCATGAGCAGCTGTATTTTCACTGTGAGCTTTTTCAATAATGATCTGAGAAATACTCGTTGGTATCCACAATTTCCATAAATATTCTTCTGCCGAATCGCGATCAAAAGCATTCCTTTTAAATATCATTCCATCTTCAATTTTTATGTCTGGTAATCGTTCCAAATTTTCTTCAATTTTTCTTATCAGTTCCAGGTATTCTTCACTTTCAAACTCCGTTGTTTCGAAATCAAAGAAATCTTCTCGTTCTAATTCACATATTTCCGGGTTTTGTGGTACTCTAGATAACATGTCTGCCACGACGTTATCTGACCCTTTCCTATGTACTATATCGAAGTCATACGCTTGAAGTTGCAAAGACCACCTGGCCAGTCTTCCGCTCAAGTCCTTCAAAGTCATCAACCACTTGAGACTAGCGTGATCTGTCACTACCGTAAATGGCATCATTTCGACATATTGCCTGAACTTCCGTACAGCCATTACCGCCGCTAAACATTCCTTTTCTGTTACACTGTAATTTCTCTGGCAACTATTTAACTTTTGGGAATAGAACGCGATCGGTTGCTCTTCTTTCTTATCATTTACTTGGTATAGTACGGCTCCAATTCCATAGTCCGAGGCATCACATTGGATATAAAACCTTTTTCTGAAATTCGCATGTTTTAACACCGGGGCTGTGGTGAGCGCCCTTTTCAGTTTTTCAAACGCTTCTGTCGCTTCTGGTGTCATTACAAATTTCTTCGACTTTTTTAGAGTATCTGTTAAAGGTGCTGAAATTGCGGCAAAATCTTTAATAAAACGCCTATACCACCCGGCCGTTCCTAAAAAGCTTCGAACCTCTCTGGTGTTCCTTGGCAGTTTTATATTTCTAATCGTACTATCTTTCCAGGATCAGTCTTTAACATTCCTCCTCCTATAATGAATCCAAGATATTTCAATTCCTGGAAACAAAATTGTGATTTCTTCAGTCCTATGGTCAGATTCGCCTCACGTAAACACTTAGCCACTTCTCCTAATAATTTTATATGTTGCTCAAAAGTGCTCGATATGACTAATAAGTCATCCAAGTAGATGAAAACGTTATCCTTTAGTTTTTGTGATATGACCTTGTCCATTAATCTGCATAACCGTTGGGCTGCGTTACATAGCCCGAACGGCATGACTCTGAACTGGTACAGCGGTCTACCGGCGACCGTAAATGCAGTGTATGGTTTACTTTCTTTGTCCAACTCAATCTGCCAGAACGCATATTTAAGATCGACACTGCTGATGTAATAAGTCTCATCAATCCTACTCAATATCCCGTCGATATTCTGCAGTGGATACGCATCTTTTACCGTTAACTTATTTAGCTTCCTCGCATCCAAACAGAATCGATTCTTGCCTGGCTTCCTGACTACAGTCGTCCGATTGCTCCAAGGACTTTCGCTTTCTTCAATAACTTTTAATTTCAACATCATGTCGATTTCCTTATACGTTATTTCCTGCACGGCTGGCGAAATTGGATAATATCTATCCTTGACAGGCTCCGCGCCTTCTATTAGGGTTATCGAATGTTTTTCTAGAGCAGTATGACCCAAACCATTTTCCTCGAAGGTGTAAAAGCATTTAACAACATCATCCAACTTTTGCTTTTGTTCTACCGTTAGTTAATGGTCGATGTTCTGATCGGTCCTCTACGAAGTCTTTTTCAATCTTTGCTAATTCTATTTCTTCTACGTTTATAATTTCAGGAGCTAATCCGAAAGTTTTCCAAAAATCTACCCCTAAATACAGATCTTGTTCCAAATCCGGACAAAGATACAACAACATTTTGTGTTCTTGCTCTTTATACGTTATGGATAATTTTACTCTCCCCAATATTCGATGTTGCTGGCCACTGGCAGTTTTCACATTAGTCAGCATCGGAAGAATATTCACGTCTAAACTTTGGACAAATTCTCTACATCCTTTACCTAAAATGCTTACGGAAGCTCCGGTGTCTAGCAGTCCGTTCACACGCAGGCCCTCTATTACTACATCAGCAAAAATACGAGGATCTCCCCTCTCATTAGCAGCTTTATGAACAGATTCTACTACGCAACGATTTAAGCGGCGACGTTCTGAAAATTTCTTCCTAACTCTAATAATACGATTCGAAGGGTTGGTACGAGCTATTTCTGAATTGAATATTCGCGCTCTAATCTCTTCATAATTTTGCTGTCTTATGTCTAAGGGTAAATAATGTCTTAATCTAGGTAATTCTTTTGTACTATTAATTTTTTTAATTTTTTCTACCAATTTAGTACTATCCATTTTCGGTGGCTTATCCGGCCGGTCTATTCTTGCGAAGATTTGGGGTTTTCGGTACGGCGCGGGCCCCCCGTCACTCCCACGTTCCGTCTCACGTTTCCCGATTGGCATTTTGGGCAATTCGGAGTTATGACATCGGGTTTTCCGCATCGATAGCAGAACAATGTCCTTTCCGCCGATGGACACTCCATGAACACGTGCCCTGAAATCTTGCAATTCCAACATACAATAGCTGACTTATTTTGTTGGTCATTAAGGCGAACCGCTGCGACTTCTTCATACTCCTGCAAGTCCTCTTCACCTTCAGGCAAGTAGTCGCTTTGCTCGCTATATAATTCGTGCACCTGTCTTACCGGCCTCATTGGTTGCGCCATCTGCCTTATTTCCATTCGGGGAAAATTTCTCTCAGCCTCGTTGCATTCTATTCGTAGCTGTTCCACCGACGACACATTGATGGGATATACAATCCTGGCCACACTCTCTCTGACGTTTCTTTTTAGAATTTTGATGATATCGTACTCGGGAATTGGCTGGACTAGTTTGGCCCTTAGTCTGCACATAGCGTGAAAGAATTGATCGATGCTCTCGTTGATTTGTTGCTTCCTTTCCACCAGGTCTCGCATTACTTCGAAATTAGACCGCGATGTCTGGTATTGGCTCAGCAACGCCTGTCTTAAACCTGGCCACCTTACCTCGTAGTGGGTTTGTAAGAACAACCAATACCACTCTTTGGCTGGACCGGACACTAATAAATGGAAATCTCGCAAAATTTCCTCGAAAGGGATTTCATATTGGGTCTGAAAACGTTCAATTCGGAATATAAAATCTTCGACACTCATACGCATAGCATTTCCGTCGAAGTTTAATCCCCATTTATCTATTCTAATCCATGTCGGTGGGCTCCTGTTCATACCCTGGAAAGTTGGTACCCCTCCCCGCAACGGCATATTTGACGTGTCACCGTTTGAACTTATCGCCGGAAACTGATTTTCGAAAGGAAAGCTCGGGGGTCGATTCGGAACGAATGAGTTCTCCCTTGACGTTATTGCGTTAACATTCCCAAAGCCTGTAGTTGCCGCTGTTGGGTTTGCCCTCACTGTCTGTGGTGTAGGAATGCCGTCCCGTTGGTGTGGTACGCTACTATTAGTCATTATATGGCCGTTTGCCCCCGTCTGCTGGTTCTGCAACGCAATTTTTGATAATTCAGTCACAGTCTTGGCTAGATCACTTATAGACCTCCTGATTTCCACCATTTCTCCTTGGACCATTTTTTTAACTTGTTCTTCCAACGACCTTTGGACTATCATTGCTTCATCTCCAACCAGATCCCTAACTTCCGGCGCTAGATTTTCGCTCATTTCACCCGAATTAGTCGCTATAGCCCTAAAACCTGCGTCAATAGGTTGACTTGAAGATGTACCGGGATTTCCTGCCATAATTGTTGCTGACATATCAATAAATTGTCCCGTGTTAAGGTTTGGTTCACAATTCTCCTCATTACCCATATTTGTATTAGACTTTGGTAGTCTTACCCTACTCTGTTTCGGTCTTGTATGTTGAATCGATCGGTTGGAATCAAAAACTGCCCTACGCTTTCTATTTTCGTCTTTAGCCCGGGTGACTACACTCATCACCTACCTAGTTGTTTCGGAATTTCGCTTTTACCCGATATAACCTAAAGTTTCTAGCAAGGCCAATCACCCAGCTACGAACAAGAACTATATAACAATAATAATTAAACTTCTGGTGTAACCCCAAATGTCACAAAGACAATGTATAAAAAACACAAATTTAGAAAAAAAAACACTAAAAGATATCTGTATAAACAAAATGAGCTATAAATGATAATAAACACTAACTGAAACCAATATGATAATAATATACTGAAAAACAATATGATAATAAATTGTATAGATAAAAAAAAAATGAATAATAAATAATATAACTGACAAACAATATGATAATAATTTATGTAATAAAAAAAAATAAATAATAAATAATATAACTCAAAAACTTTGATAATAAATTATATCCTTGCATGAAATGGTAATAAATGATATAAATGGCATAACAAAAATAATTAAATTTCTAATTTATACTGATAAACGTGATGAAACTAAATATAAAGTGAATTCGCCTAAAGGACACAATATAATTAATGTTACCTAAAAATAATAACCAAGAAGTTGCAAAATTTACTTAGAATGTTCTTGGCTTAAATCTTTCCTATCTGTATCAAAAATTTAAATTTATCTTATCCTTTTTTCTCTTTTTCATTTTTATTAGGGGTGGTTGACGAAAGTGGTGGTGTTTTGCGGCGATTCTTATTTTTTTGGTTCTCCTACGAGCATCACCAATGAGATATTAATCAATCTAACTCTAAATTCAATAATTTACACGATTTAATTCCTATTCCAGCACTCTACCCCTTTTCCAGGATTTGTACCAGAGGCCAGTATTGTCCCCAACGATACTTCGGACCTTTAAACTGTAGTTCTAAGCGGATATCGGTCCACGGTCCTCTAAGACCTCGTCTTGAGCCGGCTATACACAGGCCGTGTTCACTGTTTACCAAAACATCAAGCTGAAACTAGTAAAATTTACACAAAAACAAATGAAGGACATCGTGTGCACATTTAGGGTGTTATGTTTACCACTCGCTAGGGCCTCACTATTCCTTTTAGTACTGGTAGATTGCTCTTTGTTGTACTTGCGGTCCATTGTCCGCAAACCCGTACATCAAACTTTTGCGTTTAAGCAAACTGGCTACGTGGTTTCCATCTACAATATCAACAATTTACAACTAGAAACAACACTTTGGTCTATTAATAACAAAACTATTATTCTATCATATGTGCTTCGATCTTCTACACAAAAAAACAAACATACATTTCTGACATCTAAAGACATCGAAGTACTTTCATTGGGCGCCATATTGTTACATGACGGCAGCGGCATTAGGGTGGCAAGCGCTGGCTAGCATAACCGAGAACACCAAAAACCTCAGAGGTGGTTCATCCCGCCAAACCCCTAACCCAACCGCACGAACAATTAAAATAAACAAAAATACTACAAAGAAAACTACACATTAAACAACCTCATTTAAATGGGAGGCAGATGTAGGCCTCCAACCGCCCAAACCCAACCATGGTCACAATCTCCTCTCCTAATTTTTGGTGACCCCACAATCCGCATATTTACCACCACTTACCTTTGTTCACCACCCCTAAGAATAACTTTAGCCCATATTAATTTTCATTTTTATACCCTATACCACTATGTGGTTTGGGTATAATGACTTTGTGCTGCTGTTTGTAACAACCAATAATATTTGACCTAGACCCATCTTTAATTATACCGATCGAATCAGAATCACTTTCTGAGTTGATTTAACAATGTCCGTCCGTCCGTCCGTCCGTCCGTCCGTCCGTCCGTCTGTGTGTCCATGTAAAGCTTGTAATCAAACTGCAGGTCGCAAATATGAATATATTTTGATGAAATTTGGTATATAAGCTTTTATCGGCCATGGGATGAACGCTATTGAAATTGGTGAGAATCGGTCCATGTTCAGACCTAGCCCCCATACAAATTACCCATATGAAATCGACATAAATTGCCATAAGATCCAAAATATCATATATATGTTACTCAAATTGGGTTTGTATGCGTTCATTACATCCACTAATGAGTAGTCCAAAAATGATCCCTTTGACCCCATATAGAGCTGCTTCCCGATCTTCACTTAAATCTATTAAAAAACAAAAATATTGCACTGATTCTTCTCAAATTTTGTTTGTATACATTTTTGCAAAACACAAGAGACTTTACCAAACATGATCAGGATCGGTCCATTTTTGGACCTAGTCCCTTTATAGATATAGCATCCGATATGAACTTTTTCATATCTGCAGCCAAAAAAATTAATAAAAATCCCACTCAAATTTGGTTTATGCTTATTTTCTATATCGAAGTAGTTGGACCGAAAGATAGGGTCTCTAAACCATGGTATAGGTATCATATAGTCGGTCTAGACCGACTATAATTTTCTTACTTGTTTTTCTTCTTCCTTTTTTTTCACTCTATTTCCAGCTCCTAACTTGAGCGGATATGGTCAACACGCACCTTTTTTCCGGTATACTTCCTTCCTTTTTTTTTTCTTTCCCTTTGGCACTCACAATATATATTTTTATTTTTTTTTTTTAGCCTAGTAACAAAATTAATTTACTTAAACACGAAACACTATATAATCACTACACAAAAAAATTACTCAAAAAAAATATTTCTATATATAAAAAAAACTTCAAATAAATATTAAAATATATATACGTATATGTATTTCATTTTTTCCGGTAGAATTAGCTTTCTTTCCCTCTAATATTCAATTTGGATATTTGATATTGATATTTAATTTTATCTTTCCTCTTCAGCGCGAAGGCAAAACAAAAATAAAATGGCTCATAGGTTACATGGACTCTGCTGTTTTTTTTCCTTCTTTACAACAAAAAGATTTCTCGTTGAGATTATGGTTCCCCACACCAAACTTACGGGTTGATGATTTTTTCCGGCAGAACACTACCCTCAAAAAGATGGTCTCCAGTACACAAAAAATATATTTACGGACCTTTCCCAGATGGGGCCAGTTCATTTACTCTCAGGATTCTTTTTCTATGAATTAACTCCTCACGCTTTGTCCAGGTTAACCTATCGGGTAAGTTACAACAATATAATTACCCTTTCATCATTTAATCTTTATTTCCTAACAAATTTTCCTACAAAGTCTCTTTTCTACATCTACGAGTACCATTTTTCCTTACCTCGACTCCGAGTTGAATATTCCTAAATCTGTTGATTTCCTGGTTCATCAAATGTTTATCAGTTTTCCACTTTTTCCACTTTAAAACTTTCTTAAATTTGTACTTCACCTTTAAATTTCACTTCACTATTATTTTGGGTGTTTTATTCTTAAAATTTTTCCGTACTTTTATTTAAACGTTAGCCTTCGCGCCTTGGACAATAATGCATATCACACCAAAATGGCTGGTTTTTATACGTAGCGCATTATCCCCTACTAATTCCAATAACAGAAACAATTACTGTATTCATAGCCTGCGTTTATCCTTTTCTCACTATTTTACACCCATCTCTATTTGTCTATCCTTCTCTAATTGATCCTTTTTATCTCTCGCTGAAAACCTAACTACTCTAGACACCAACCTACTAAATTTACTTCAACCGTATATCAGAACGTAAAATTTATTCTTAACCTTTCCATTATGTTTTTCTTCCAGTACATTTACTCAGTCTGGCATCCCGATTTCGTTTTTTCTTGTCAGCGAATGTATTCATCCGGCCATCCCACCGACAAACAGTTTTAAAGTCACTGCTCAATCTGATTGGCTGCAGACAGACGACCTATATTTTTCGATTGAACACACGTGTACAAAAAAAACTCCTATCAAACGCACAAAATCATCTTGGTATAAATTAAAACAAACAGAAGCTAAAAAAAACACAGCATTTGTCATTGGCTGCAACTAAACACAGAACCCAGCCAATGCAACGTTTAGCCTACAGACCAGACCCACAAACACAAATTCGTTCCCCACACATGCCTATCGACTACTACCTCGCGAAATATGGGCAGGAATGGACACCGCTTCCAATTACGAAGACTAAGGTGACACAATGACACCCAGATCCAGAACCCAGTGCCACAAAAAAAAAACCAGGACCAATTTACAGCAAATGTGAGTTATTAATTGGCGCTACAGTACCCTATTTTGTGTGGTAATAATTTCTTTTTTTTTATTTTGCAACCAAATGACCACTTGAAGACAACGTGAGCGATGAATCCAGCGTGGTGCAGTTCATCAGTACCCATAACCCAAGTGCCGACCTTCACCGCTGAAATTGAACCCCTAAATGATACCGATTTTGGAAGAGGCTTTACCGGATCCGCGTTTCGATGATGAGGGACTTGTCGAAACGATGAGTGTTTATTTTCAGTTTATTTTAATTATTTCCTGATCGACCAAGGGGTCATACGTGATTATATATAAGTTGGCAATCGAATTGTTTGCCCTGCAATAAAAAATCAAGGTAACCCCCTACAGGCAGCTTCATTTACCCTTTATTTCTATTTCTCCTTGGATATTATAACTACTTGAAATGGCGTGCTCGCAAATAAAGATATTTAAATGTCAAATAACGTTATGACTTTAATATGATTTATACCGGAACTGTAGTAGCCAGGTATTCATATGTTAATAAACAAATCAAGGCACAAATCATGAATTCAGGACCTAGGGCCACCGCAACAATATTATGTTACTTACTTTAATTCCTTTATTATTTATTTTTTATATTTATTTAAAAAATTTTATTTGTGATAAACTGTGCTGTGGAATTTTCAAAGTTTAAAAAAAATTTCTTCCCAAATTAGAATTTTTGACAGTAATAATCACAAATAAATAAAAATGTATACAACGTGTATAAAGGTGATAGCATATACTTTTTAATATAGCTGTTGCTTCCGATTTCTTTACAAAATACAACCCTGATTTGATAGTTAAAACAAAAATACAGTGTTGTATTTTTCGAGCTGTCGTCACTGTTTACATTGTGGCCGTAACATATTTTTAAACAGTTCATGGTTTATTTAACAAAGCTTGCAATATCATAGATTGCATCTTCATCATCTCCTGCATCATGCTATTCATTGCGTTAGTAAAATTATTTATTGTTTGAACAAGTACATCGAGTGTTGTTTCCAATTTACTGTGTTTTGATTCGAGGGATCGTTTCGTGGATTTGAAACTTTGGGAGGCTGATTTTGAGAGCGTAGCACATTTGAGTACGATCCAAAATGCTGTGAATGAACTGGATTCTGTGTAGTTATATGTACGGGTGAGACATATTTTTAAATTTTCATTTCGCTATAAATTGCTGAATAAACTGGGCACCCCCGGTAGTTAGCTGTGTGATTTTTACCGCAATTGCTACATTTTTTTTACCTCTTCGTCATTTTTTGACTTGTCACACTCACTGGTATTGTGTAGCTCACCGCACACAACACATACTGGTGGAAGCTTACCGTATGCCGTTGTATGTCCGAACTCCTGGCAGATCAAACACTGCACCGGTCCTTTCCTCTTATGCGGTTGTTCAACAGTAATTTTCCTATATAACAGGTATCTTACGTTGTAGATAGGGTGCACTTGGTTTTTTTTTAATTGAATGTCGCCGGCTTGAAATTCCACGCGGAAAAGGGGTTGTGGGATATTTTCGCGGTTTCGAATATTTGATACTGTTTTTACTTTAAATACTTTACCTTTGAGTTCGCTTTTTAGTTCAACCGGGTCAACACACGAGTCGATACCCTTAACAACTACTTGGAGGCCTTTTCCGCTCTTCAATTGTTAGGTATACCCGTAGAAGTTTTTATTTTGTTTTTCGAATTCGGACACTATTTTTCGGAAATTGTCCTCATGTAGAACCTGTACTTTAGTTTATTGATGGCTTGACTGTAACTGGTTCATCTTTAACTTCTTCATCCAAAATCGAGAAACGATTTTGGAGTTTCGAGGCGACATCATCATTGAGATTTTTTGATGAAGAGGCAATTTTTTCTGATTTGGGGCTGCGCGCTCTTTTAACTACTGTAATGTATCTATCCATACCAGTTTGTATTGAAGATTTTGAATAATTTGAGTAAAGTGGATTTTTTTTTAAAAACACTTCTGGTTGATTTATTATTACTTATGGTTTCAACGGTGTTCATATTAGTGCAATTATTTACAGTACTTGCATTTGTCACCATTGTTGTTGTTTTTACTGGTTCTTCGTTATTACCTATATCTGCTGACGTTGGCTCTGTTTGTTCAATGGATATATTGGGGAGGTCTTAGCTGTTAAGTAAAGCTTGTTGAATATATGCATTATTACGGTTTATGCTTCTCTCACTTGTTGATGGGTTTGAGAAATTCATTTACCGTTTATTTATTCCAAGCACAGAAAATAAAAAGTTTATTTGTTAGTTGTATTGTTGTTGTTTTTTTCAGTTTTTATACCCTCCACGCCAGTGTGCAGAGGGTATATATAAGTTTGTCATTCCGTTTGTAATAATTAGAAAAAAAATTTTGGACCCCCATAAAATATATATATTTGTGATCCTTATAACAACCGGAGTTGATATAGCGATGTCCGTCTGTCCGTCTGTGGAAATCACGATGACGGCAACAATCGGGCAGCTAGGGTGCTCGTTGGCATAAAAAATGATTTAACAACATCCTGAAAAGTTTGGTATTTAAAATCGTCTAAATCGGTCGATTAGGGCCCGAGATTTGAATGAAGAACTAAAAAAAGTCTTGAAAAAATATAATTTTCTATGTTGTTCTTGTCACGGTCACGCCTTCAACGGTGCAGCTACAGTGATCATTTTTAATGAGAATGATTCACCAAATTCATGGGAAGATTTCTATTTCAAAAATCATTGAAATCGGTTTAACAGGTCCAGGGAAATCTCTGAAAAAGTAAAAAAAAAATGAAAAATATGATGTTTCTAAATTGTTCTAGTTTTATTCTAAATGTTGTGTTGTTGTCATAGCTGGACTTATTGTTTTTGTGGTCGTTGGGTAATAATATAATAAAAACTAACCCTTTGTACATTTTTTTTATTAACTCTGGTAGAAAAATTTAAAAGTTTCCATTGTTTTGGCATCACTAAAAAAATTTGTTAGATCATTTCTGTCGTCACCACGAGCCTGCCTGCAAAATTTCAGATCGAATGGGTCACGGGAAAGGGGTTAAAATCGATCCAAATTATTTCGAGAAGCAGACACTACGAGTTAAAATAAAGGGAGTAAAAATTCACCAACATCTAAAGCAAATAATGCTAATTTTTTCAATTATATATTCTTCCTTTATTTACATATTTTAACAAATTTGATATCTACATATGAGATCTTATCTTTACATAGATATTTCAACAAATAATATATAGGATCTAAAGACATTAAATAGTTATTTTATTTTTTAATGATTTTTAAAGGAAAATGGGAGGGAAAAAACCTTTATATGATTTAATAAATTCAAATACTATCTGAAAATATTTATATGCTTATAGAAGGTTTATTAGAAATAATAGACCTCTATAAGCATATAATTTTCAATTTGGTGATTTCTTTTTAATTTTACGTTACTTCTCTACATTCTCTTATCAGTGGGTAAGAGGAATTTTCAATTTTGGCAAAATAATTGTTGTTAATCCTTGTTATGAAATCGATAATTTTTTCATAACCTGTTTCTTCATGAAGAAGATTTGTAGGATACCTCCAGGGCTTTTGATTTATCATTTTAAGACATTTGTTTTGTATAATTTGTAAGCGTTTTAGGTGGCAGTTGACAGCTCACTCCAAATAGGACACGCGAATGTTAATATTGGCCTTATAACACTTTTGAATAGGAGATTTTTGTTTTTGGGGTTTAGAAATGACCTTCTATTTAGAAGTGGCCATAATGCTTTAAATGATTTTATAGCTTTTTGGCACGTAGCCATAATATGTTGTTTAAAAGTAAGCTTTTTGTCCAAGACAACTCCGAAATATTTGTCATGATTAACTACATTTATGGTATTATTTCCAATATGAAGATGACGTCTTGGCAATCTTTTGGGAGATTTGTTGAACGGAAAAATAATTGCTTGGGTCTTGTTTGGATTAATTTTGATTTTCCATTTGTGAAAATATTTACTGCAATTTACAAGTCCCTTTTCCATTTTCTTCAGGAGTGCACTTGTTTGTTTGAAGAAATTAACGCAGTATCATCTGCGTAGTAAGCAATTTTCATATATTTCGGGACTTTGAAATCGGATGTATATATCGAGTAAAGCAATGGCGACAAGACTGATCCTTGAGGTAACCCTGTGGTAATGGTTTTTGGAGATGATGTTTCATTATTAATCGCAACTTTAAAGCTTCTGCCGTGAATGAAATCTGAAATAAGTTTGCATAAATATTTTGGTACATTTGCATCAAGAAGTTTAAATACTAGGCCATTATGCCAAACGGTGTCAAACGCTTTTTCGATATCCAACAATATTAGACCCGTTGAACGTTTATTGTTTTTATTGCTGATTATTTGATTTTTAATTCTGTTTATTTGGTGAGTAGTGCTATGCCCTTTTCTAAATCCAAATTGTTCTTTAGCAACAATAGAATTGGTCGTTACAAATTCACTAAGACGAGAATGTAGTATTTTTTCAAATATTTTACCTAAGTTACTTAATAAACTAATAGGTCTATAGCTATTTGGGTTTTTTTTGGCTTACTAGATTTGTTGATAGCTATAACCTTAGCGTTTTTGAAATGGTTTGGGAAATAGTTGAGTTTGATGCAGCTGTTAAATAATATAACCAGTAATTTTAGAGCTTGGAGTGGTAGTTTCTTTAAGAGCAGGT
The DNA here is from genome assembly GCA_963682025.1 of Cordilura impudica. Lineage (NCBI taxonomy): Eukaryota > Metazoa > Arthropoda > Insecta > Diptera > Scathophagidae > Cordilura > Cordilura impudica. The sequence goes on along the minus strand of OY821518.1, from coordinate 193,191,562 downwards.
TGGGAACATTGTCAAAACCAGGTGATTTTGAGGGTTTTATTAATGAGACAATATTCATTACTTCTTCTAGAGATGTATAAATTGCTGACTCAGAACTGGGATTTTCCTTCTTAAAATTATTTACTGTTGTATTTATTACTATATCCGCTGAGTGGCTGTAATTCGAAGTGAGGTTATTTGCTTTGACAAATGTATTTGCCAGGATTTCAGCCTTGTCCTTATCAGATGTTATCCTTGTATTTCCAACCTCAAGGTGAGAGATTTGATTTTTTCCTTTTCCTCGCAAGTTCCTGCTTATTCTCCAAAATGATTTATCACCTGGTTTTAAATTGGATAATAATTGACACCATTTCTTATTGCGTTCCGAATTAATACTTTTATCAATCATGTTACTTAGAAACTTAGTACATTGATTATAAAAAATTTGCTCGGCTATATTTGAAGATCGTTGGCTTTTTCTTTTAAAGCTTCGTCTTAGTTTAATATATTTCACAGTACTTTCTGGTAATGTGTAATTATTTTGTTGGGTTATTTTAGGTGTAGACGCATCCCTTGCTTCGAAGATACATTTATAAATTTTTGTATTTCCTGATCAATTACTACCTTGGTATTGTATATATCCGAATTTAACGTGATTTTATTTTCTAAAAAATTCATATAAATGTTCCAGTTGGTTGCACTATAATCATAATAGTTGAGGTCAACCTGCGAGGCCACTGATCTTTTAAGTGTACACATAATGGGGCGATGGTCTGATGGTATTTCGTAATCCATTGTCTTTACGTCTATATTCAAAGCGGTATTGCTTAAAATAATATCGACTGTGGATGCTTCGCGATTGTGTTGATGGGGGAATAGGGTTGGAATATTAGGATAGTGTATAAAAAAATTGCTTGATTGCTGTAGATTGTTGAGTGCTATTCCTGCAGTATTATTTGAACGGCAATTCCAAGAGCAATGTTTGGCATTTAGGTCACCAAAAACTATGTATTCTTTGGTGGAAGGTGTTAGGTTCAAGATATCAGCACAGAAGTTATGGGTATATCTTGGTGAATATAACGAAGATACAACAATAGGTCTATTATTTATAATAACTTCAATTGATATGTTTTCGATTGATGAAGTGTTTGATATAAAGAGGTTTTTATGAGCGACAGATTTATGAATTAACAGAGCTACTCCTCCTCCTCTAGCATCTGTTCTGTCACTTCTATATAAATAATAATTTTTAAAAAAGGGTTTATGATTTTCTGAAAAAAATGTTTCATTCAAAGACGCTATTTTAATATTTTCTCTTTCAATTAGTATTTCAAATTGTTTTAATTTAGAAAAGTTTGAAATGCCATTAGCATTCAAGTGAAGCATTTTGAATTCGTTTAAATTATTAGTATAATCCATGGGCGTATTTTACCATTGACATTACCACTTTGATTTGTTGTACTTTTGAAGTGCACCTATGCAAATCATCCATAGCTGTAGTGAAAATATCAAAAAGCTCATCAATGCTAAATAAATCGTTGTTTGCTTTCAGCTGGTTAGCATATGTAGCTTTGCTGTTATTATTGATGTTATTGTTACAATTTGTGTTGTTGTTTCTTAAATTAGGGAAATCTCCCACATTAAATTGAAATGAGTTATTTTGTTGTTGTCTGCTTTTATTCGGACTTTTAGAAGTAACTCTTGTTCTAGTTTCCAAATAGAGAGAACGTAACGGATAGTTGATATCGTTTGCAGAGTGATCAGTTCTCTCTTTTCCTTGTTTTTTGCAATTAAAGCATGTAAAAACAGCTGGCCTTTTTTCATTTGTGTTAAACGGACACACACTTGTATGATGTTGTTCTGCACATATCATACATGCAGCACTTCGATGTTAATGTTCACCGCCATGGCCATACATCAAGCAGTTCCAGCATTGAGTTGGTTTGTTCTTGGATTTCGTTTTGTATTTTTTCCAAGAAATTATAATGTTAGAAATTGTTCGTACATTTTTTAAAGCAGTTGGATTAAAATTTTTACGAACAAATTGAACTTTATAAACTGCATTATTGTTTGAACTGAATTTGGTGACTATTTCAGTTACGGAAGAGGATAGGTTGTAGTTTTTTAGCTCCTTGGAGATTTCCTCAGAGCTTATGCGGGGTAAACCGTATAAAAAGGTGGTGTATAACCTATTTTCTTTGGAGCCATAAGAATGAAACTCCATCTTATTCTCTTTAAGTATTTGCTTGTAGCATTCGTACATTTTATTACTAGGAGCAAAAATTTTGGTACCAATTGAAGTACGTTTGAAAATGCAATCCTTACCAAGCAGCTTTTGTAATTCTGTAAATGAAGCGTTAGCTTCTACAACAATCGGTGGAGGTTTGTGTTCCTTAACATCGTTAATATTTGATACGGGAGTTACGTCCATATCATTGAGGCCAGCAAGCAGGCTAAATCTGTTGCTTGAAGTTGACGCCATGTTCGGGTTAACAAAACCCGGAGGAAGTTTTGTCATCTTCTTATTCACAAGCTTTCTTTTTGATGAAGACTTGGCCCCTCGGGCCATCGCAAAATTTTTATTCCTGTTTTAAGCTGGATTGTATACCACGTGAGTTCAAATGAGATCAAGAATAGGCAATTGCAACAACAAAAATATACACTTGTTTTTAATTTTAATAGTTGTACTCTAAGCGCTTTGATTTTTTACACAACCGTTCGTAAAGAGAGTTAGATTCGAACTGCCAGCAAATAATGCTGAAATACCTAGTTGTTAATAAAAAAAAACAGTGTAAATTTAACAAAAAAATTTTATGTATAAATTTATTTAAAGAGAAAAACACAAAAATAACGTTTGATGTTGTATTTTTTGTGTGTAATATTTACATAAACATATTAAATAATAAAAATAATGTACATATATTCTATATATGTATATCCATAACAACTGCATGGTAGAAATAAATCGGTATATTATTTTATTAACATAAAATTCTGCAATATTTTGCTGTGGGGAAAATACATTTCTTTTGCATTAACAGATTGTCACTTCATTTTGCTCAGCGTGACTATGCCGCAGTAGATGGCGCCACAATTTTTGGTCTAATTAGCTTTGCAATAGTTATTTCTATTTTAACATGAATGTCAATATTTTCAACTAGATATCATACAGAAAATTTTGTGAGTCCGAATTCACACAAGGCAACTTTTGTTGCGCAAATCTTGAGTTTGTAGGAGAGTTGCTTGTACTCGGCAACTCGTTTTGTTGTGCAATTCGTAATCATATACACGAAGTTAGCTGCAGCTGATTATTTGACATTTCTTTTTATTCTTTGCTTCGCTGTGAAAAATTATTATTATTATTTCATTTATTTGATTTTTTTTTATTATTCATTTTTTCTTTGACTTCCATTTTTTCACACAAATAGATTTATCACTTTGGACCAATAATAAATTCTTTTTACACAAGCTAATAAAGTGAACTGTCAAAAATGTAAGAATTTTAAAGCAAAAGAAAACGAAAAGTTGCAGCAATAAATTTCTCTGTTTGAACATTAAGACAACTTTAAAAGAGAATTAAAAAAAAAAGTTGCGCAACAAAAATTGCCTTGTGTGAACGCAGACTGATAATTTGTACAAATTTTTACAAATTATCACGTAAACAAACAGAACAATTTATCTTTTGTGTTATTAAGATCATACACTGAACATTCTACACAGAAGCGCGAAACTGACAGCTGTTTTGTTCATGTTTTCACAATTTGTATTTATGCGTTTATGATGGATTTTGATTTATTTGAAGCAGATGAAGATTATATTTTATCTACTATTAACATTGAGCCAACTCAAATTCCCCACGATGCTCTGTTTAATGAAACTATACCAGAATTTCAATGTCAAGGAGAAGATTCCACAAATGCACAATTTTCTAACGATGGCTTCATTAGAAATGGTTTCTTGCATTATTTAACAAATGCCAAGATTAAGGCCATTGATGAAGTGACTTTAAGTACATATGATTTTCAAAAGAAACAAATGAACGGCAGTGTAGTTACTAATTTTTTTTTGGTGAGACATGGTAAGTGCTATAAATTCATTTTACTTTAAGTTTAATATACAAATTCATATTGCCAGCATAAATATTCAATATTTAATAGCAAGCGTTAGTGGTACAACATATAAAGGCCTTTCTTTTTATGGAAGACGTCGTCAAATAACTTTATTTTTACGTATTCTTCTGCAAACTACCCATACAGAACAATGATCTACGGTGAAGCCACAGCTTGCTCGACTAAGAACACTTTTAAACAATTGCACCCACATCGATATGTGGAAACTAATATATTTTGCCAATAGTTGCAAAGGAAATGCGTGTAATATTCCGGCCTATCATCTTTTACATGGTATTCTAGAATGGAAGTTCTTAGATTTATGTATACTTCATAAATATGATTTGAACTTATATGTGCGGAAAACCTGAAAAAATCTGGTTCATCATTAATTTGCCAATATGAACGTTTATGGATGATTTGCTGATATGTTCCATACTTTTGTATGCTAAAAAACGTTCTGCTGAACTGTTGTTCTCCTCACCATTCCCCTGTACGTGCGTTAAAGAGATGTGGTTAAGGATGAAACAGAAGAGAAAGTATTAACCTTTTGGTCATTATTTAATAAAGCTATGGCTAAAGTTAGGTAAGTCTAAATCTCTTGAATGATCTCCTTCTAATGCATAGAACATTTCAGATGATTTCTCGTTGACATCACTTAATTATTTTGAATTTTCCAATTGGATAATACACTCACTTGTGCGTTTACATGGGTACCATTCAAATGGTCATTACGAAGGACCCAATTATGCAAGAGCTTCTGGGGAAGACGTTGCAAATTTTGTATTTTGTGAACGCACAACACAACAATTTCTTAATGCGAATCCCACGGAAGAACAACTGCGCATATTTATAGGTCTTTTAACACCAACATTACTACAATGGTGGCAACCTAAAGAAAACATTGCAATGATATAGTGGGAATATTTTTATAAAAAATTAAATTCATTGTTTTACGTTGTGGGTGCAGCACCATCTAATTTAGCTGTTACGTGTGGCAGTGGTCAAGCCTATGTTGATAAATATCGCAATCTGTTTAGTAAACCACTAGATCCGAATCTCAGTAGTTTACGCTGTTCGTATTGATGATGGGAAAATGTTTAGAAAGACTTTTGAACAGCCAAGCCAATCATCAGGCTCAGAAGTTGTTAGGTCGTATTTACACCAAATTTAGTGCTTAAACGTTTTTAGCTCTTAGTGAAGTGGGAATACATCATTTAATTGAGTTATTTTTGGTATTGTCACTTTGTGGAGATTTTTGTGTTTTGTCTGCCAAATTAAGAGACAAACTCTTGTCGATAGCATTCGAGAAAGTAACAGGTCCCAAACAAGTTGCTGTGGCTAAAGGACACATGGCACTATGGATATTGTATGCTGAACATCAATATGATTTATCGGATTATATTTCAAAACTGTTGCAACAATTGACTTCCATACGCAATCATATTTCTGTTTCGAAAGTAATAGCTGATACTCTATTAGACATATTTAAACATTCTGATAACTTTTAGAGGGGTGAACATTTATTGGTGGGTTCCTGGATACCGCTTTTTAAACAATAGTACGCCGGTCGAACAAGAAAGAACTTTGGAAGCTTTACATTTAATATTTAATAAAATTAAAAGTTCTGAACTATTTCTGGACTCCAATAATGACTTGCTTAAGGCATTAAATTCATCTATTTTACCGTTTGTGAAACAGCAGTATATTAATAATTTTAGCCACTGGTTGCCAACATTGGCTGCCGACTTCTGTACCCATTCCTTTGCAGTTACGGATACACAAAGTTTTCAAAAGCTATTTTTCTATTTCACAGAACAACAAACAGCCAACCGTCAAACTGTACCGCAATTTTTACTAAGAATTCTGGATTCCGATCGTAAAACTTTAGTCGATCACACAATAATTATGCAAATATGGTTGAAAAGTTTAGTGATATTAACGGCGACCAATAAAGATGTTTTAAAACTTACAAAAATTATCTTAAATTTGCCAGAATTCCTTGAAATGACAAATATTGATGCCGAAGAATTAGTCGTTGCCAAATAACCTCTGTGCATATTTGTAGCGGCTGTTGGAAAATGTTATGATGCAAATAAAGAATTTGCAAAACGTCAGTTCATCTCAAATAATTTCAATTCTTATATACGAAATTTTGAGAAATGGTTGAGTGCCGACTTCAAATTGGAAAAATCTGAATTGATATTTCGATTTTAGAGTTTTCTAGCTATTGTCATATTCAAATGCCCTCACATAGTATACACTAAATCAAAAATTACCTGCTTTTTTCATATAGCCATTACTCGCTATATCTTACCAACCAGCATACAGATGGGCAAAGCACCAGAAGGCAAATTAGCTCAACTTATACATAAGATATGGCCAGTTTTGGTACAAGGTATTGGTCGACTGAATTTCAAAACTGATGTGTATTTAAATAAAACATTAACTGATCTTATACAAAAGTGGACGCCCCATTTTAAAATTTCCCAAAATGCCAAACAAGTGGCCCGTCCCTATATAAACTGTCTACAAGGTGACAATTATGAATTGCCGCTTTTTGTTGCCGAAAAACTTACAAGTTTGTTTCTGTCGACACAACGCCGTCAAGCCGATCCCAATGCATGTTTAGTCATCACCATATATCATGAAATTGTTGAATCGTTCTCTTCAAATCCCGACGATTCTAACTCTACACAACGTTTACTAATATTCATGAAGTGTTGCTCCTTGTCCACACTGGAACATATAATGATGGTTGACGAAATTGTGCCTAGCCGTCCTTTACTATTGGATTTATTTAAACGTTTAATACATAGTCCAGTTTATAAGAAATCGGCCGTTTTAAAGGAGTTATTATGTGAACATTTACGATTTCTTGCGAAGAAGCATTTATCTTACTATACATTTTTTTATTTTGAACTTCTAATGAAACTGTGTTCCATTTCGTTTGAATTATTTGAGAATTTTTCGCCTTTTCTTATAGAAGAAATTCGTGTTGTTGAAGGTAAACGTGGTGCTGGAGAAGATAATCATATACGTGGCTGTTTAAATAAGTTACAACAGAGTATTTTTTTAGCTAAGCAGAAATAAGTATTTTTTTATTAGAGATTTTTTATATACAGTGAGCGTCGAACGAAAGTTTTCAACTGTGTATACAATATTTTTAGTAATGATTTTGTAATATAAATTAATCCAATAGTTTATATCTATTGAAAATGGTATTTCAGTCGTACCCAATATATAAAAAAACAAGTAAGAAAATTATAGTCGGTCTAGACCGACTATACGATACCCTATACCATGCGTTTATATACCCTATCTCTCAGGCCCAACTAACTGGATATAGAAAATAAGCGTAAACCAAATTTGAGTGGGATTTTTATTAATTTTTTTGGCTGCAGATATGAAAAAGTTCATATCGGATGCTATATATATATAGGGAATAGGCCCAGAAATGGACCGATCTTGACCATGTTTGGTAAAGTCTCTTGTATTTTCTAAAAATATATACAAACAAAATTTGAGAAGAATCAGTGCAATATTTTTGTTTTTTGATAGATTTAAGTGAAGATCGGGAAACAGCTCTATATTGGGCATATGACTAAGAGTTGTCCAATAGGGATCATTTCAGGACTACTGATTAATGGATGTAATATATACATACAAACCCAATTTGACTAAGATTTGTATGATAACTTGGATCTTAAGGCAATATATGTTGATTTCATAGGGGTCATTTGTATGAGGGCTAGGTCTGAACATGGACCGATTCGCACCAATTTCAATAGCGTTCATCCCATTGCCGATTAAAGATAAAATACCAAATTTCTTCAAAATAAATTGATATTTGCGATCGGTATAATTAAAGATGGGTCTAGGTCAAATATTTTTGGTAGTTACAAACAGCAGCACAATAATAAACAACAAAAATTTTACAACCATAAAAATTTTATAAAAAAAGTACGTATTTGTCGATTCAAAAGAAAGTTTACAGGATAACAAAAAGTAAAATGAAAAGCGAAATGGAATCAAAATAGTATTTAGTTTGTTTTTCTTTTGCATTTATAACAGGGGCTAATCGCAGCATTCGATATCGAGTAAAATCAATCGAAATTCAATATTTTGGCTTATTTAAAGAAGACGCACAAACTTTAGACCTCGTTTCGGCTTTACTCTAAACTAGCGGCCATAATTTGTTAACTGTGACAGAGTAAAATTATTCTTACTATTTTATTTTGGGAAATAAAAAAATAATTTCCATCGAAAAATTCGATAACGAATGCGACGATTGGACCCCTGGTTGCAGTCTTCGTGACATTGATTTTACGAGATTGCACCCTAAAGCCGATTTTAGCATGCCCTTGTTACTTATTATTCTTTTCCTTATTTGGCGGTGAACATACTCCCTCAAATGCTCTATGAGATTGATGTCCGCTGATTGTGGGGATGATCCAACTGTTTGGGTACGCGGTAGAGCATCCATTTGGGTGTATGCTTTAGATCATTGTTCAAAGACCAAATTATTTTTTTAAATGTTAATGTTGTAGAATTTATTCATAGTGCTTTTTTCAAATACCAAATTTGCAACTCCACTCGCCGCCATGCTTAACTGTCGATATTATTATACGTATATTTTTTTCTGCACACTCATGAACACGTACATGTGTTGTTCACGTACTGTTTAATTGAAACACACATAAAACACACAAGTTTGAGTGTAGTTATACCAAGTACCATATAATATGAGGATGTCCAAAACGGATTGGTTCCAGTAAAACCAAATTCGAGCTCACGAGGAACATGTTGCCTAAATGATGATTCGTGTTTATAGATATTTTTATTCATCAACAATGTAGAAATGTTGCTTTATAAAAACGTTATCGATGACAGATTTGCAGAATTTATGAATGGCGAGGAGAGCGATAATGACATAATTTAATTGCCCCTTCTATGAGTTGCTATGATTTGCTTTTTTGTGTGAATCTTTTGAACGTTTTTATAATAAGATCGTATAAGGTGTCAATTATTATGTATATTTATTATTTTTCCTTTGTTTTACCGTCTACACATCTGTTTATTTTTATACCCTCCACGCCAGTGTGCAGAGGGTATATATAAGTTTGTCAGTCCGTTTGTAATAATTAGAAAAAAAATTTTGGACCCCATAAAATATATATTTGGAAATTGCTATATTTCCTATATTGAAATGATGGGTAGATTTATTTTGTTTTGGCAAATAACTTTATTTAAAATAATATTTTTTGAATTCATATGTTTGATTTTATTAGATAAAATATTCGTTCGACTTACGACAATATATGTGGAATTTGCTTTTTTTGTTGAAAACGTTTTCGTACACGACTTGCTGGTTTGCTGGTTGAATTAGTAGAGAGCGGAAAAAGATTTTTTTGTTTTCTTGTAGTCTTGCATTTTTTATCAAAAGTAATCGCTTGCTTAGCGTTGTTAAAAACGAAAATTATAAACTACTTTTTTTGACAGTAGTTGGTAGTGGTTTATTGTGGTTGCCACAACATTCCCCCCGCCGGGGTAGGCTTACCGGAATCGAACAGGAAGATGTACTCGTCTACCGCTTGCGGTAGTTTTCGTTGGTAGCGCTTTTGGTGAAATGTTGACTTTTTTGTTGGTGGCTGTTGGTGTTGTATTGACGTATAGATCATTTTGACTAGGCACTGGTTGGTTTATGATTGGGTCAGGTACATCTTGTAAAGGTGTTGAGTTGTCAGGTGTTGATGAAGTGGCAATCGGCCTTGGCGTTAACGAATTTTCACAAGAGTCAGCTTGTGTCAAAAAAGCAGGCTTCAGTCGGTCGATACTTATGTCGCTTTGTCTACCTCGAATTAGAATTCTAAAAAACTTTTCTTTCCTTTTAATTACCGGATATGGACCATCGTACGGGTGAGTCAGCGACGGTCGAATAGAGTCATTGCGGACGAAAACGTGTGTCGTTTGTTTAAGGTTTTTTGAAATGAAGGTTTGAGGTGACGAATGATGAGCGGTGTCGGTCGGTTTGAGTTTCTGCATCGTGGACCTGAATTCGGAGACGAAGTCGGTGGTAGAGTCGGAAATTTTTGAGCTTTGAAAGAATTCGCCCGGAACAGTTAGAGTTGTGCCGTATACTAATTCTGCTGGTGATGCATTAATGTCGGGTTTGAATGCAACCCGAAGTCCAAGCAAAATTGTTGGCAAATGATGGACCCATCTAGCAGGCTCGTAACATCATATTGCGACTTTAAAGGTTCTATGCCACCTTTCAATTATGCCATTTGCTTGTGGGTGGTAGGGTGTTGTGCGAAGATGTGTTGTCCCAATTATGTTCATTAGCTCGGTAAAAACCAAAGATTCGAATTGGCGGCCTTGGTCGGAGGTTATTCTGGCAGGCACGCCAAAACGCGATATCCACTGCGCCAGTAGGGCTTTAACAACTGTTTCGGCCGACATGTCAGGTATCGGTACTGCTTCAGGCCATCGAGTAAACCGATCAATTATCGTTAGACAATATCGTTGTCCTTCGCATAATGGGAATGGACCAACGATGTCAATGTTTATATGTGCGAAACGCTCTCTGGGTGGTTCATATTTCATCGGTGTTGATCGGGTGTGACGTTGTACCTTTGCTCGTTGACACTGAACACAGCTGCGAACGTAATCGGCAGAGTCTCTACGAATCCCAGGCCAACAAAATCTGGTCTTGACCAATTTGGTGGTAGTTCGGACTCCTGGATGTGATAACCCGTGCATTTTTGTCAATATCTGCTCCCGAAATTGTTTTGGTATATAAGGGCGAATGTGGGATGTCGTTGTATCGCAGGCGAGTTGGTCGCCACCACCTGGGATTGAAAAAAATTTTATATTTAATGAATTTAGTTTCGTACCTTTATTCTGGAGAATTTGCTGGAGTTCTTCGTCCTCTCGTTGAGCCACGGCGATGGATGCATAGTCCACGATTTTGCTGATTGACTCGATGCGGGAAAGCGCACCAGCAGTAACATTCTGTAAGCCAGGCGTATGTCGAATGTCGGTGGTGAACTGGCTGATGAAGTCGAGTTGGCGTATCCGTCGAGGCGAAGCTTTCTCGATTTTCTGTTGGAAAGCAAAAATGAGCGGTCGGTGGTCGGTGACAATGTAGCAGTTTCGTCCTTCCAACATATATCGAAAGTGGCACACAGCTTGATAAATTGCTGCTAGTTCCCGATCGTACGTTGAGTACTTCTGTTGGGTGTCCGTAAATTTTTTCGAGTAGAACGCCAATGGTTGTAATTCATCACCGATTTTTTGATGAAGGGCTGCCCCAACAGCAGTGTCGGATGCGTCAACGTAGACTGCTAATTCGGCGTTGGCAGCGGGATGTACCAGGAGTGTTGCGTTGGCCAACTCATCTTTGCAACGGGCGAAAGCAGCTTCTGCCGTAGGGTTCCATTTTATCGGCGTATTATCATTTTTTCGGTTTCCGACTATCAGCTTTTGTAGATGTTGTTGATAAGAAATCGCATGTGGCAAAAATTTTCTGTAGAAATTTACCATGGCGATAAATCTCTTCAATTCTTGAGCCACTTTTGGTTTTGGAAAATTGTTGATAGCCGTTACTTTTTCAGGCAACGGTCGAATGCCACCAGCATTAACTAAATGACCCAAGAATTGGATCTCGCTTTTTCCGAACTCGCACTTTTTCAAATTAATGGCCAGATGGTTTTCCCGAAGACGCTGAAATACTGCGGTTAAATCACAACGGTGTTGATCAATTGAAGATGATGCGACACAAATATCATCGATATAGGGAAAAACAAAGTCCAACCCTCGTAGCACCTCATTAATCAGTCGTTGGAAGGTCTGAGCGGCGTTACAAAGCCCAAACGTCATGAAATTGAATTCATACAAGCCGAATGGGGTGCTGATGGCGGTCTTCGGGACATCATCAGGGTGTATGGGCACCTGATGGAAGGCTTTTTGCAGATCGATTTTGGAAAAAATTATCTTACCTTGCAAATTTGTCGTGAAATCGGTTAAGAAGGGTAAAGGATAGCGATCCGGTAAAATTTGGGCATTTAGAGCACGAAAATCGCCGCATGGCCTCCAAGTTCCGTCACTTTTCTTTACTAAGTGCAACGGACTGGAGCAATTGCTTTTGGAAGGTCGACAAATTCCAGCCTTAATCAAAATTTCAAATTCCTGTTTGGCAGCTTCTAGCTTTTCTGGAGATAGACGTCGTGGGCGACAAAAAACGGGCTGGCCTGTCGTTTCGATTCTGTGCGATATTGAAGATTTTGTTGTGGAATCATACGGAGCGAGTTTTGTAATGTCAGAAAAATTCTTAAGAATATCAGCAAACGGACCGGTTTCGTTAAATGTTTTGATAACAGCGGCTTCAGGATATGCCGAGGCTGTTAGTTTTGAAATTAAACCCGTAGTGTTGTCGATTAGACGGTTGCGCTTTAAGTCGATGAGCAGGTCGAAATATTTAATAAAGTCCGAGCCGATGATTGGCGAAGTAACGTTCGCGACCACGAACACCCAATTAAAGTTACGCCGTAGGCTGAGGTCCAAATTAATCTGTTTTTTTGCCAATTACCTCAATAGGAGATCCGTTGGCGCAATATAACATGGTGTCGGAAGGACGGACATCGGAGGACCTCGATGTAAAAGGCAGGACAGAAACGTCTGCGCCACTATCTACCAGGAAATTGATTTTCGATCGTTTGTCCGTTACCTGTAGGCGAAATACTTGAAGTTTGGTGGGGAATCTTTCGCCGGAAACCTCCACCCTTTTATCAAGTCAATTTTTAGTTGGTGACTCGCTTGTAGATAGCACATGCATTTGACGCTGCTTGTGTCTACATGGACTGCGACACTTTTTTGGCGTTTCTACCATATTTTTTATGGTACCAGCATTCGTCACCAGTCGTGTTGTTAGAATAGGCTGGGCGATTTTGCGATCGGCCTCGTGTAGTTGGTCCACGTGAGGCTGCACGTGAGCGAGTCGAAAATTTTTCAAATTTTTTGCTGAGTTCGATGACAGCTGCACGCAGTTCGTTTATCTCAGCCGAAGGGGCCTTGATGCTGTTAATTTGACTCGAAGCCATTGCGTCAATTATAGAATCCGCCACCTTTGTAAATTCTGATGGGGGGCCGGATGAAGCTGCCACCACAGGTTGGGCAAACTCCGGTAAACGTTTCGTCCACAACCCTTTTAATGCCGCGTCACCTAGAGAGCTACCAGCAACTCGCTTCATCTCGAAGTATAACTCAGATGGCTTTTTGTCGCCGAGCGGAAGCTCCGATAAGAGTCGATTTAGGCGTCGTTGTTCGCTGTCGGCAAAATGCTCGATAATTTTTTCTCTGACATAGACGTACCTGTCGGTGAGTGGCATGGACGCGATGACGTCGGCCAACTGCGAAATTACATTTGGATTTAATGCGGCTAGTACGGTTTCCGTTTTTTGCTTGTCAGCACTAATGCCGGAGGCAGTAAACCAAAAGTCCATGGTTGTGAACCATGCCTCGATGTTGCTGTTTGTCATCTGTGCTGTTTGTCAAACGGGCGTATACGGCAGAAATGTTCGCCGTCAGTGCTGTCGAGTGTGATAGGCCACTATCATTGCCAACGTTATTTAAATTTTCACTTGACATGTTCACTTATGTCGTTAAAAAAAAAATGGCGGCGATATGACGCAAAATGTTGGTACCAACCAAAGACAAAAAACTCCGAGACAAAATGGCAGCAATGCACTTACCAAATGCAGCAGTTTACCAAGGAAGAATATGCCACAATCCACACCGCTTATTGTCCACACAACTTCGGGTTAAATAAAATTGCAGGCAATTGTATCTTCTACCGCACCAGATCACGTCGGGGTCACCAGTTTGGAAATTGCTATATTTCTTATATTGAAATGATGGGTAGATTTATTTTGTTTTGGCAAATAACTTTATTTAAAATAATATTTTTTGAATTCATATGTTTGATTTTATTAGATAAAATATTCGTTCGTCTTACGACAATATATGTGGAATTTGCTTTTTTTGTTGAAAACGTTTTCGTACACGACTTGCTGGTTTGCTGGTTGAATTAGTAGAGAGCGGAAAAAGATTTTTTTGTTTTCTTGTAGTCTTGCCTTTTTTATCAAAAGTAATCGCTTGCTTAGCGTTGTTAAAAACGAAAATTATAAACTACTTTTTTTGACAGTAGTTGGTAGTGGTTTATTGTGGTTGCCACATATATATTTGTGATCCTTATAACAACCGGAGTTGATATAGCGATGTCCGTCTGTCCGTCTGTGGAAATCACGATGACGGCATCAATCGGGCAGCTAGGGTGCTCGTTGACATAAAAAATGATTCATTAACATCCTGAGAAGTTTGCTATTTAAAATCGTCCAAATCGGTAGATTAGGGCCCGAGAATTGAATGAAGAACTAAAAAAGTCTTGAAAAATAATTTTCTATGTTCTATTTTTTTTTATTAAATCTGGTATAAGTTATAAGTTATATTTATTGAGCCTTTTTTATTAAATCTGGTAGAAAAATTAAAAAGTTTCCATTGTTTTGGTATCACTAAAAAGATTTGTTAGATCATTTCTGTCATTACCACGAGCCTGCCTGCAAAATTTGAGATCGAATGGGTCACGGGAAAAGGGTTAAAATCGATCCAAAATTTTTTCGACAAGCAGACACTACGAGTTAATATAAAGGGAGTAAAAATTCACCAACATCTAAAGCAAATAATGCTAAAATACCTAGTTGTTAATAAAAAAAATAACAATGTAAATTTAGCAAAAAAAAATTTTATGTATAAATTTATTTAAAGAGAAAAAAACAAAAATAACGTTTGATGTTGTAATTTTTTTGTGTGTAATATTTACATATATATACATAAACATATTAAATAATACAAATAATATACATATATTCTATATATGTATATCCATAACAACTGCATGTTAGAAATAAATCGGTATATTATTTTATTTACATTATTTTCTGCAATATTTTGTTGTGGGGAAAATACATTTCTGATGCATTAACAGAGTGTCACTTCATTTTGCTCAGCGTGAGTATGTACAGTAGATGGCGCCACAATTTTTGTTCTAATTAGCTTTGCAATAATAATTTCTATTTTAACATCAATGTCAATATTTTCAAATAAATATTATACAGAACAATGTTAAGAGTATACACCGGCTGGTTTTTTATTTCATACGTTTTTTCACTATTCTTTTACAAATATGAACATAAGTTTGGCATGTTAACTTTTTGTTGTCTTTATAAAATAGAGTTACCGAGTTCATCAATGAGTTTTTTGCTTCCAAAACAGTTCTACATAGTTATATAGAACTATTATTCTGCTTTACCTACAAAATATCTGATTACATCTAATTTTTAAAAATTTTTTATAATTACTAAAGCATTATTATTCACATAAATGCAAAATTTCACTTTAAATTTTCCATTTAAATTTAGGAAAATATCAATTCTTAAAACTGGAATTAAAATTTCCAATTATAAATTAGAAAATATCAATTGAATTTCAGAGAATCATATCAAAACGTCGGAAATAATAATTTTAAATTTAGAAGATATCAATTACATCTTTAATATATAAATTTTATTCTTTAAACACAAATTGAAATTCCAAAAAAAAAAAACACCAAATATGTTTACCTACATTTAAAAAATGTTTACATTTAAAAAAAATATTGCCATTCAGGAGAAATTAATAACTTTTCAGTACCGTGATTAAGTAACTTCTTTTAACGATAATCGGATCGTTAAAAAAAGAAAATTGCAAAGTTATCAGTAAAAATTTTAAACGATATTCGCTATTGTTAAAGCCAGCTGTTGTTGTTATCTAAACAACAACCGTTTTTGTATTGTTTATAAAATCGATAAAAACTTAAATTTTTAGGTTGAAATGTCGCCATACATAAATAAAAATCATAAAATAGTGAAAATATTTTGCTTTTATTAAAAAACTTTTTTATATAAATAAAAAAATTAAATAGCGTATTCAATTCATTATTTCATTTTCAAATAAATAAACAGAAATATTAGTAAACAAAATAAAGATATTAAAAATAAACATAAAATCATCCTGTCAAACACGAAGTAATTTGTTTTTTTTTTCTATTCTTTGTGTTTTTGGCTTATTTTGACAGAGATGCCACTCGTTTACAATTTAAATAAATAGAAAAATTCGTCAACTGTCGTTAAGATGTATGTACTTAGTGAATCACTTAATCCTTAGTTCAAGCAACAATAGCTGTCGATATATTTTGCGATTGTCGGATCGTTGAAATTTACAGAATCACACTACATAAAACATTAATTTAAATTCAATGAATTTTAGAAAACGTCAAATGATATTTAAGAATTGCGAACATAAAAATTGTTACATAAATAAACGCAATTTGATGAGAATGTTATTTATATATAAATTTTCACAATTTTTTTGGATGAATATTTGAAGTTTTTCAGAAAATAAAGATAAATTATTTTATTTAAAATGTTTGGGACATTTGGTTTTTGCGTTTGGCATCCCTAATTTGAATATTTATTATTATAAATTTATTCTCTTTGTTTTCCAAATATGGCAATATTTTAATAAAAAAGTTGAGAGTTTTTTTGGTTATTATTTTGATACTCCATCCGACCATATGGCCGCAAAGGAGAAATATTTGGCTTGTTAAAAGAAACTACAGCCATCTCCAATTAGCACGATTTAATGCATATAGCCACCCTACACAAGGGCGAGGTATTTAATTAGCAAAAACTAAATTAAACGAGAAGTTATGTCATATGTCATAACCTAAATGCATGCCGATCAGCAACCACGATGACCAAAATGCAAACACCGAAATAATAGAAAAGACGAAAACCAACCCAAAGAATTTTCTGAAATAATTTTTTGGTATTAAGTTTAACAACTTGTTTACTTTTTCCAATATTTAGTTTACATTTATTATCAATACTCAAACCGAGGTGGAGGGTATCAAAGATTCGACACAGCCGAATTTAACGCTCTTACTTGTTTACTAATATTTCTGTTTATTTATTTGAAAATGAAATAATGAATTGAATATGCTATTTAATTTTCTTATTTATATAAAAAAGATTTTTTAATAAAAGCAAAATATTTTCACTATTTTATGATTTTTATTTATGTATGACGTCATTTCAACCTAAAAATTTAAGTTTTTATCGATTGAATAAACAACACAAAAATGGTTGTCGTTTAGATAACAACAACAGCTGACTTTAACAATAGTGAATATCATTTAAAAACTTTAACAATAGTGAATATCATTTAAAAATTTTACTGATAATTATGCTATTTTTTAACGATACGACTATCGTTAAAAGAAGTTACTGAATCGCGGTACTGAAAAGCTGTTAATTTCTCCTCAATGGCAATATTTTTTTTAAATGTAAACATTTTTTAAATGTAAACATATTTGGTGTTTTTTTTTTGGAATATCAATTTGTGTTTAACGAATAAAATTTATATATTAAAGATGCAATTGATGTCTTCTAAATTTAAAATTATTATTTCCGACGTTTTGATATGATTTTCTGAAATTCAATTAACATTTTCTAATTTATAATTGGAAATTTTAATTCCAGTTTTTAGAATTGATATTTCCTTAAATTTGAATGGAAAATTTAAAAAGTGCAATTTTGTATTTATGTGAATAATAATGCTTTATATTTTGTAGGTAATGCAGAATAATAGTTCTATATAACTATGTAAAACTGTTTTGAAAGCAAAAAACTTATTGATGAGCTCGGTAACTGTATTTATAAAGACAACAAAAAGTTAGTATGCCAAACTTATGTTCATATTTGTAAAAGAATAATGAAAAAACATATGAAATAAAAAACCAGCCCGTGTATACTCTTAACATTGTTCTGTATGATATCTAGTTGAAAATATTGACATTCATGTTAAAATAGAAATAACTATTGCAAAGCTAATTAGAACAAAAATTGTGGCGCCATCTACTGTGGCATAGTCACGCTGAGCAAAATGAAGTGCAAAAGAAATGTATTTTCCCCACAACAAAATATTGCAGAATTTTATGTAAATAAAATAATATACCGATTTATTTCTAACATGCAGTTATTATGGATATACATACATATGTATGTATATAGAATATATGTACATATATTATTTGTATTATTTAATATGTGTATGTATGTATATGTATTTTTGTGTTTTTCTCTTTAAATAGATTAATACATAGATTTTTTTTTTTTTGCTAAATTTACATTGTTTTTTTTATTAACAACTAAGTATTTTAGCATCATTTGCTTTAGATGTTGGTGAATTTTTACTCCCTTTATATTAACTCCTAATGTCCGCTTGTCGAAAAAATTTTGGATCGATTTTAACCCCTTTCCCGTGAACCAATCGATCTGAAACTTTGCAGGCAGGCTCGTGGCAATGACAGAAATAATCTAAAAAATGCTTTTAGTGATGCCAAAGCAATGGAAACTTTTAAATTTTTCTACCAGAGTTCATAAAAAAAATGTACAAAGGGTTAGTTTTTATTATATTATTACCACAACGACCACAAAAACAACAAGTCCAGCTATGACAACAATGCAACATTTAGAATAACAACAAGAACAATATAGAAACATCATGTTTTTCATTTTTTTTTTAGTTTTTCAGAGATTTCCCTGGACCTGTTCCACAGATTTTAATGATTTTTGAAACAGAAAACTTCCCATGAATTTGTTGAATCATTCTCTCTAAAAATGATCACCCTAGCTGTACTATTGCAGGCGTGATCGTGACAAGAACAACATAGAAAATTGTATTTTTTCAAGACTTTTTTAGTTCTTCATTCAAATCTCGTTCCCTAATGCACCGATTTGAAAGATTTTAAATAGCAAACTTCTCAGGATGTTAGTGAATCATTTTTTATGTCACCCTAGCACCCTAGCTGCCCGATTGATGCCGTCATCGTGATTTCCACAGACGGACATCGCTATATCAACTCCGGTTGTTATAAGGATCACAGATATATATATTTTATGGGGTCCAAATTTTTTTTTTCTAATTATTACAAACGGAATGACAAACTTATATATACCCTCTGCACACTGGAGTGGAGGGTATAAAAATACATCAGAAGTGAAAGCCAAAACTAACAACGAAAAATTTGCCATATATCACCATACAATAACATACTACATACATAACAATAATAATACATATTATTATGTATGTTATAATTTTTCGTATTTGGCTTTCGTTGTATTTTTCTCTTACGAAAAACAAAAAAATTACAAAAGCATTGACGCATGCAACTTTAAAAAAATACTTTTAGAAAAGTTGTTTGTTTTAATATAAACCAAAAAAATGTGCATTCAACTTTAAATGAGTTAGGGCTTTTTCTTTCAAACAATTTTTGAGTTAGGGCCTTTTTTTAATTACTGTAAATCCGTTATTCGTCAACATAGGAAACAGAATTTTTTAAGGGAGGTGTATTTGAGTTTTGTCTACCAGAATATGTAAAACACCCGATTATGAAAAAAACGAGGTACGACCTTTCTATATTAAGCCATCGATATTCTCCACCAAGATTTTCTATAACGGAAAGTCAATACAAAAGATTTTTGAATCACTTGGCCCTCGTTTTATAGCTGCGCTGGCGATTACAATGCCAAGCATATATTCTGGGGGTCACGTTTAATCTCCCCGAAAGGCCGTGTTTAGTTTGGCACAATTTCTAATATGGGCCTAGATGTTATCTCAAGCGGAGAACCAAAATACTGGGCGACAGATAGACAAAAGATTCCCGATCTAATCGATTTTGAAGTAACGAAGAACATCGCGAGATAACTTATAAATGCTGAATCCGCATTGGAACTCTCATCAGATCACACACCAGTTATTGTTACTATTTCTAACCCCCGAGAAATTATGCCCCCGAATGGTAATTTAGCGCCAACCAGTATTATAGATTGGTTAAAGTATAGAAAGTTCTTCAGTACCCATTGTACGGATATGTTACCACTAAGAACAAAACCTCAAAATATCTTCTCAACTTGCTGCGAAACCCCCCGTCACAGAAGGCAGTATAGAACTTGTTCGGTAGATGTCGAGACGCTAATAAATGAAAAAAGAAGAATTCGAAGACAGTGGCAACTATACAGATCCCAACTTAAGCAACAATTGAAAGCATGTACATCAATTTAAGAAAATTGCTTGAAACCCAGAGACATGATAAATTAAACAGATATCTCGAAAAATTAGATCCGACTTCAAGAACTGATTAGTCGTTATGGCGAGCTACAAAAAATCTTAAAGGACTCGTAGTACGTAAACCACCATTAAGAATACAAAATGGAGGCTGGGATAGAAATGATATATAAAAAGATAATCTATTTGTAGAACATTTGACAAAAGTTTTTACTCCGAATATAACTACTAGTTCAGTAAATGAGTTACCACCAGTAATAAACCAGCACAGTGCAGTATCACTTCGATTTGAGATTAGAGAGGTTAAAAAGGCCATTTCAGATCTTAAAAAAGCATCGGGCATCGACGGGATCAGTAATAAAATGCTTTTGGAGTTACCCAGAATAGCATTGAGAATATTTTTTTTATATTTAACGCTATATTACGCCTTGAATATTATCCCTCAGAATGGAAGGAAGGTTTCACTCGTTACCATGGTACCCAAGAAAGGTTAAGATCACACAATGTACATGCCAATCAGTTTATTCTCAAATCTGTCAAAATTGTCCGAGAAAATACTAGTAAATAAGCTTTTCGTAGCTGTAGATCAAAATAACGTCATTCCAGCACATCAATTCGGATTTAGGCAAAGACACAGCACCATTGAGCAAGTCCATAGGTTAGTAAGCACTATAAGAAAAGCCTTTGAAGAAAAAAAGTACTGCTCTGCTCTCTTTATTGACGTTTCGCAAGCTTTCGATAAGGTTTGGCCTACTCTATAAAATTAATTGGGTCTACTCTATAAAATTAAAATGTTGCTGCCCCCCAAAATGTTCATAAACTAATGGAAAGCTATATAATTAATAGGAAATTCTCAATAAAGGAGAGCAACTTTACAAGCCCCCGTCAGGATATAAAAGCTGGTGTTCCACAGTGCAGTATTCTGGGTCCACTCCTATACATCCTTTATACAGCGGACATGCCAAATAATTAAAACACGCTTACTTCAACCTTTCCAGATGACACGGCAATTTTGAGTATTCATGAGAACCCCTCAACAGCATCTACACTTTTACAACGACATGTTTTTCAATTGGAGTACTGGTTACACAGGTGGAAAATAAGAATAAATAAACAAAACTGTATCCACGTTACTTTTACGTTCAGAAGAGAAACATGCCCTCAAATCTGAATAAACAATCAGCAAATACCGCAACATTCTGATGTAAAATATCTGGGACTACATCTTGACCGCCGCCTTACTTGGAACAAACACATAGAATCAAAATTAACACAAATAAAATTTAAATAAGTTCAACTTCGTGGCTAATTGGCAGAAATTCAAAGCTAAGTCTTGATTGCAAGTTATTGATATATAATTCAATCATGAAACCCATTTGGTGCTACGGTATACAGTTATGGAGACCGCTTCAGCTTCTAATATAGAGAAAATACAAAGATGCCAAAATAAGATCCTAAAGTTGATTACCCCCGCCCCATGGTATGTGAGAAACTCACAATTGCATAGAGAATTAAACATATCCCTAGTTAAAATCGAAATTATGAAAAAATGTTCAAGCTACTTGAAAAACTAGAAACTCACCCGAATCTGTACGTGACCTTATCAACAATCGCATCCAGCAACGCCTAAGAAGGAGAGATACTGCAGATCTTATAATAAATGCTTGAGATTATCTAAGCCAATGAATATTTATTTATTTCGAATTCACATATGTATATGGGGGTTTCATGTCAAGTGCACCAACTTTTGAAACCGATGTCTCCCGATCGGGATTCGCACCAATGTTAGTCCTATTGGATAGCACTTTAGACATAATTTTTCAACAAGATCGGTTAAGATCTCTCTGAGTTAGAGGGGAACAAACTTTGACATTTTGCCCAAACAGGTGTTTTTTCTCACTTGCCTATTGTTCTTAGAAAATTTTCTCCCAAATAGTTTAGATAGCTATTTCTTCAATATTTCGGAAAAAAATACTTTAAAAAAATTTTTTTTTTTAGTTTTTGCTAAATCAAAGCATTTTTTGCCTTTTTTTCAAAAAGGGCATTTTTTTTTGCTCATAAGAAAGCTAAGGATTTTTCCCTTAAGAGCTTTTTGGTCGCTTAGTGGGATGCGAGTGGGATATCTATCAAAATAAATGTTTTGTAACTCAAGACAACGGTTTTTAAATTTTTCACAAATGCTCTATTTTGAATTTTTTCCTATTTGTGTGTAAAACCTTAGAAATAAAACTTTTACTGAGAAACTAGACAAATTAACCTTTCCGAAGGTATGTAACATACCTAACTAAAATTGCGTACCCTCGATACTGTAATACCCAGAATATGTGAAACCCCTTTAGTGTTTATGAAATGAATAGTCGTGAAAATGCGTATGCATAAATATACTTTATTAAAAGTAAATTATATAATTAATTCGATTGTTTTGGTCTTATTTTAGTTAACTTTGCTTGTTGCTCACAGAAGCGAGGTAAAAAAGTGTGTGTTAACGAAGCGTCGTTTTCTAAAAAGTAAACTCACGTTGAATTGTTAGCCACACATTGGCTGATGCAATAATAAGTTTTCGTACCGTGCGAGTGGGAGGGAATCCCTACACCACCCCCTCTCCAGAATTATGGTATGTTGAAAAAGGTAGTTGGTTCAGAAATTTAACCTTTCGTAGACTATAGTTCGAACTCGCTATTTCAGAAATTTCCATGGGAATGTGTGCTGGTTTCACTCTGTCAATAGACACTGTTTTCTTTTTGGTTCCTATTAATATTGTAAAAGTCTTCGGGTGTCGTTCTAGTACCTTGTAGGGACCATCATATGGTGGCTTTAATGGAGCCCGAACTGTATCGTCTCTGAGGAAAATGTACTCACAAAAACGTAAGTCCTTGGGAACGTACACAGTTTTCCTGCCATGTTGAGTCGTTGAACAGGTTCTCGAAATGTTGTTGTAATTTCATGAGGAATTCATTCTCGCTTATCTTATGACTTGGATTTTCCATCAAAAATTCGCCGGGCAGTCTAATTGATTGGCCATAGACCATTTCGGCCACTGATGCGCCCAAGTCCTCCTTCATAGCCGTTAGTAAGCCCAACATTACTATGGGTAGCACATCCGTCCAATTTGTATCTGCTTCGTGGCACTTGTATGACGTTGTTCGGATGTGTTTAATGCCCAACATCTTTGAAATCTTATTAAAGAGACTGCTCTCGAACTGTCGGCCCTGGTCCGTTGTTATAATTTTCGGTACCCCGAACCGGCTTTTCCACCCACTCAACAAAGCCTTCGCCACGGTCTCGGCCGTAATGTCTGGAAGAGGAATCGCCTCGATCCATCGGGAATATCTATCCACGCACGTCAAGCAGTACGTGAAATTATCAGACTTCGGTAGCGGACCTACTAAATCAATATTTATGTGCTCGAACCGTATGTCCGGCACCGAAAATGTCTGAAATTCGCTTCTCGTATGGCGTCCGATTTTACATCTTTGGCACTTTTGACAATTTTTAACTAGTGTTCTTATTTCCGAATTCATATTGCTCCAAACAAAACTTCTAGAAATCGATTTGATTGAAGCTTTAACACCAGGGTGTGATAAACCATGTAGAGTTTCAAATACCAACCTGCGAAGTGTTTTCGGGATATACGGACGTAGTCTTCCTGTGGATATGTCGCAGACGATCTCGCCATAACAGCACGCCAATTTGACCTTTTGTAGGGACAGAGATGTTGAATTTGATCGTAAGAGATTCTGTACCTCGTTGCATTTTACCTGCTCCTCGGAAAGCCCACTATCGTCGGCATCTGAATAGCATCCATACGTGAGAGGGCATCCGCAACAACGTTATCTGATCCACTAATATGTTGGATATCTAGTGAAACTTGGCTAATGAAATTTAGTTGTCTAGTTTGACGTGGCGACAAGCGTTCCCATTTTTGTTCAAAGGCGTGGATTAACGGTTTATGATCGGTGAAAACAATAAATCGGGCACTTCCAAGTAGAATCTGAAGTAACGGATCGCGGAGTAGATGGCCATAAGTTCGCGGTCGTACGTGCTATAACGTTGTTCAGTCGTAGTAAACCCAACGGTTGCCAGTGTCCGTCGACCCGTTGTTGTAGTGCTGCTCCCATCGCCTTATCGGATGCATCTGTCATAAGTGCCACTGTAGCACCTTTTCGCGGAAATGCCAATAACGCTGCATTTACCAGCTCCTCTTTGATTTTCTTAAATGCCCCTTCCGTTTCCGGGGTCCATTTTAATTTGTCCGAATTCGGCGGCATGTGGCAAGAATTTTCGATAAAAATTGACGGCTCCCAAAAAACTTTGCAATTCTTGTACCTCGACTGGTTTTCTACGCTCGATGATTATTTCAACCTTTCGAGGATGTGGTTTGATACCAGCTCCCGTGACCACATGTCCCAAGAACTCAACTTCCGGTTGTTCGGTGTTAATAACTATTGATGTTGATGCTACGAGTACATCGTCCAAATATGGAAAAACGAAATCGAGGCCTTTGGCTGTGTCATCCATAAAGAGTTGGAGTGTTTGGGCCGCATTTCGTAGGCCAAATGTCATATATTTAAATTCAAATAAGCCGAATGGCGTTATTACGGCTTTTTTTCGACATCTTCTGGATTTACCGCGATTTGGTGATATGCAATCGATTACAGAAAAAACTATCTTACCTTGTAATTCACTGGCGAAATCTTGGATGTGTCGAACTGGATAGCTGTCATGTATCGTCTTTGCGTTGAGGCGCCTAAAATCACCACATGGTCGCCACGACCCATTGTGTTTTTTGCTAAATGCAACGGGCTGGCCCATTAGACTCTTCGAGCGAACGCAAATACCCCGGTCTAGCAGATAGTCGAACTCCTTTTTTGCAATCTCCAATTTTTCTGGTGAAAGCCTCCGTACCTTTTGAGATATAGGGGGTCCATTAGTTTGTATAAAATGTAGGACCTCGCATGTGTGCTTAACCAGAGATTTTGAGTTATCCGTCATGTCAATATATTGTGCAAAAAGCTCATGGAAGGCATTTTCCGATCTGAGTGTCGTCACGCACGTCGGTGGGCCCTTTTTTTATTAGATACATCGGGCGTAGTTTTGTTGTTCCATCCACTAACGATACTAACGATTTGCCTTTCATATCGACCAAAATGTTGAACTTCTGTAAAAAATCTGCCCCGATTATTGCGTGAGTAACGTCAGCGACCGTAAAAAGCCATGTGAATTGCCTGCGCAAACCAATGTTCAGCGAGAGACGCTTCTTCCCATAAGTGTTGATTTCGGTGTTGTTCGCTGGAAGTAATTTTATTAAAGATGGCCTTATATATGTACTTGCCTGTTTTGGAATTACAGATACTTCTGCCCCCGTATCTATAAGGAACTGCATGTTTGAATTTCTATCTTTAACATAAAGGCGACGAGTATTAAACATAGACTGCACCTCGTTTGTCGCCGAAAACGGGGGGATTACAAGTTTTCCGACAGATGCGGACGGTAATTGCAGGGAGCTCGACATTTGGTGGCCTTTTCTTTGAATGTGCGATGATACCAACAAATTTCTAATGACGGTGATCGTGATGTATTTGGACGTGGAGAGTTTCTACGTTGGAGCGATCGTCGTTGTTCGCGCTGAAAATCACGCCCCCTCCGTTGACCTCGTTGGTCCCATTCTAATCGGTCGAGTCGCTTTGTTAGTTTATTGATGGTATCATCGGTGTTTCCACTTTTGTTGGCCATATAGTTTACCTTTGGTTGGTTTTGTATTTCCATTACACTGTCTGCTTTTCTTGCCAATTCGTCTATCTCCCCTTCAACTGTCGCTAAAATTTGTTGCACTTGTGCTGGTAGTTGGCGAAGGCACAATGATTTTAAAATATTTGTGCCCAGCTTATTTCCTGATAACTCTTTGATCTCTCGAAGCAACGCGGATGGTTTTTTCTCTTTAATTGATAAATCGTTTGAAACGACTGCAGTCAGATTCACTAAACTCGGCAATTAGTCTCGTCTTGAGTGCTTCGTATTTATCGGTCTCCGGCTGTGCCAAAATTATGTCGGATGCATACTTTAGTATGGAGGAGTCGATCTCCGCTACGAGCGTGTAATATTTAGTTTCGTCTGTTGTTATTCCTGCACGCTTAAATTGAGCTTCCACCTGTACGAACCAGAGCTTCGGGCTGGGTTTCCAAAATGGTGGTGGTTTTACTGCCACTCGAGATATTTGTGTTACTGTGTTTTCTTCCATCTCGTCTGTGTTCGACATCTTTAAGTCGGCGGTCACCACTTTTACTGTTTATGAAATGAATAGTCGTGAAAATGCGTAAGCATAAATATACTTTATTAAAAGTAAATTATATAATCAATTCGATATTTTTGGTCTTATTTTATAGTTAACCTTGCTTGTTGCTCACAGAAGCGAGGTAAAAAAGTGTGTGTTAACGAAGCGTCGTTTTTTAAAAAGTAAACTCACGTTGAATTGTTAGCCACACATTGGCTGATGCAATAATAAGTTTTCGTTAATATTCACCGCGTTGCCGTACCGTGCGAGTGGGAGGGAATCCCTACACCCCTTTCATTGCGGCTTTTTTTGTCAATCCTATAGGTGGTTTTGAGCGCACGTAATATTGAATGTGATTTTTATTGTCAAAATAGCAGGTGCCCAAGATACAAGTTTTTGTATCAGGTGGAGATATATTATGGCCATTCTCCGAAATACCAGTTTATTTATTATTTTATGACTTTAAAAAGTGGGTGGAGAGGTAGAAGTTAAATGGTAGTTCATTTTAATATATTGAAAAGGTAAAAAATAACAGGTAGTTTATTTTTATTATCATTGGCAACATTTGGTTAAAATATGTACTTCATTATTATTTTTATTATGTAACATGCGTTTAACCGACACTAAGCCCTTCTTGACCGTAATAAAAGATTTTAGACTGATTCATTAAAATCTACTACCTATATGATCTTACAAAACTATTTATTGACATTCTGAAGACATTCGGAAATCAGTTCTTTAGAAACAGCCTTAAAGTTTAGACGTGTGTTATTTACATAATTTCTTACATAATTAATCTTCACAATGTCTACGGCTCCTAAAAAGGTTAAACTTGAAAAAAAATTGGTTCATTTTGTTTTAATCCCTTTAACAAAAGGAATCACAGATAATCAGATGTGCGAAATATTTCCGCCGGCATATTGAAAAAATTCCCTACGCTGTCAAAACGGTTCCTAATTTGTGGATCATGCAGAAAAGAACTCGGAAAGTTGAAGGAATTACCGGATTTCAGTAGTAATGAGCCTTGCGTTGAAGAAATTCCAGATGAAGACAAAAGTAATTCTGAGAATGATGACAGAACCGTTGATGATGATGGTGTCTCTAACTTTTCAGTAGAATGTATGAGTTCAAAGAATGAGTGTCAAAACCAATACCATAAGGATGCAGTAGAAGTTTTTAAACAAATAAAAGAGAAATACAAAACGTCACAGAGCAGAGCTGAAAGAATTCAACTTCTCACGCTTGCTCCATCGACATGGAGTTGTACAAAAATAATGACTGAGTTTGGAACATCATGCAAGAATTGCTAAAAAATTGGTTGCTGAGCATGAGATTCTCACACTCCCAAACAAAAAGAAGGGAAAAACTTTAGAGTGTGAAACTGAAACTCTAGTAACCCAGTTTTATCAGCGAGATGATATGAGTCGCCTGATGCCAGGGTTGAAAGACTATGTGTCTGTACGAATCGATGGCAAGAAAGTTCAAATGCAGAAGAGAATGGTTCTCTGTAACCTAAAAGAGTTATTTGCAACATTTCAATCTGAACACGAGGATGTCAAAATTAGCTTCACAAAATTTAGCCAAATGAGGCCAAAACATTGCGTTTTGGCAGGATGCAGCGGAACTCACACAGTATGCGTTTGCATTTACCATGAAAATGTTAAACTGATGTTGAAGAAAATCAACTTAAAGTATTTAACAAATGATTCACCAGAAGATTTACACGATTACCGCGATTGCCTTAAATTGACTATGTGTCCTAATGCAACAACTTCTTGCCACTTAGGTGAATGTACCAATTGCCCGGAAACCACATTCATCAAAGAAAATTTAATCAACTCTTTAGATCGAGAATATATAGAGGAGGTCAAATTTGATTCTTGGATTTAGACTGACAGATGCACATTGAAAACAATCAATGATTTTGTGGAAGAAATGTGTACAGGATTGCTAAACTTGAGAACCCATGACTTTTTAGTCAAAGAGCAATGGTCATTCTTCAAGGATTTGAAGATACATTTGAAGTCTGGTGAATTCGTTATTTCATATGGTTTCGCAGAAAACTATAAATATGTTCTTCAGGATGCCATACAAGCATTCCACTTCAATAACGACCAAGCAACTATATTCACAGTAGTTATTTACATGAAAGATGAAAAACTGGAACACAAAAGTATGGCAATCATATCAAACGATTTAAAACATGATACCGTTGCAGTTTATGAGTGCCAGAAGATAATACTAAAATATCTAAAATCTAAATTTACAGTAAAGAATGTATACTACGTTTCGGACGGAGCTCGTCAACATTTTAAAAACAAAAGGAGCTTGGCAAATTTATGGCCCATGAAAAAGATTTTGGAATGCCAGCTGAGTGGCATTTTCATCCTACTGCTCATGGCAAAGGAGCATGTGATGGTATTGGAGCAAACCTTAAAAGAAATGCAGCGAAGTATAGCCTCCAGTGCTCTCATCAAGATCGCATCTTAGATGCGACTGCTTTATTCCATTGGGCAAAGAATTATGTAAAGAAACTAAAATAGTTTTTAGTAGCAAAGAGGATCATCAGCAAACATTGAAAACACTGAAGAGCAGATTCGATGCTGCGGTAAAAATCGACGGCACCGCTCAATACCATGCTTTTATACCGCTTGTCGATGGAAGACTCAAGTTGAAAAAGTTTTCTGCCTCTATTCAATGCGATTTCTTTCCAAAGCCAACAAATAAACCAGCAGCGAAATCAACAGCTGAACCTAGTAACGCCAAGGATTGACAAAAAAAAAAAAAAAAAAACGCAGTAAATAAAGGCGATAAAAAAGCTGGATGAAAGACTGGGTATTTAAAAATTTACAAGACTTAAATACTTCATCAGCTACAATAAATTAAGTATAAAAATAGTTATGATATAAATGGATCTAATGTAATTAAGATTAAATTTTATTAAATTATTTATCTTTTCATTTTTAATATTATTATTATT
The DNA here is from genome assembly GCA_963682025.1 of Cordilura impudica. Lineage (NCBI taxonomy): Eukaryota > Metazoa > Arthropoda > Insecta > Diptera > Scathophagidae > Cordilura > Cordilura impudica. Next base: position 193,161,996 of record OY821518.1, on the reverse strand, counting down.
ATTATTATTATATATTAATTTAATTATTATTACAAATAAATAAAAAATAATAATTTTTCAACATTTCTATAGAAAAAAAGTGTTTTTTTTTCCTGAGGTTAACATATTCTGGGTATTACAGTATCGGGGGTATAAAATTTTAGTTAGGTATGTTACATACCTTCGGAAAGGTTAATTTGTCTAGTTTCTCAGTATAAGTTTTATTTGTAAGGTTTTACACACAAATAGGATAAAATTCAAAATAGTGCATTTGTGAAAAATTGAAAAACCGTTGTCTTAAGTTACAAAACATTTATTTTGATAGATATCCCACTCGCATCCCACTAAGCGACCAAAAAGCCCTTAAAGGAAAAATCCTAAGATTTCTTATGAGCAAAAAAAAAATGCCCTTTTTGAAAAAAAGGCAAAAATGCTTTGATTTAGCAAAAAAAAGTCTAAAAAATTTTTTTGAAAGTATTTTTTTACGAAATATTGATATATCTAAACTATTTGGGAGAAAATTTTCTAAGTACAATAGGTAATAAGTTACATGGATGAGAAAAAAACACCTGTTTGGCCAAAATGTCAAATTTTAATCCCCTCTAACTCAAAGAGATCTTGACCGATCTTGTTGAAAAATTGTGTCTAAACTACTATCCAATAGGACTAACCTTGGTGCAAATTTCATCCCGATCGGAAGACATCGGTTTCAAAAGTTGGTGCACTTGACATGAAACCCCCATATAGAAATTTTTTCTGTCACTGGCCGGATTTAATAAGTTAAGTATTAGTTCTAAGATTTGAATAATTATTGTTAGTTCACTATGTGAAGATCCAATAAATAAATGCATGAGAAAAAAAAATTTGTTTTCTCTCGTATTTCTTCAAATAATTGAACTCTTCACTGATTCAATATTTTGTCAAACGACCCATTGTCTGTCATTTTTTCTTCCACATACACAATTAACAAAGCATAGTTTTCTTTAAATTGTCAACATTTATTAAAAAAAATCCAATTCTTAAACTAAGAGTTGTAAACAAATCGTCTCCTATAAATTTTATATTTATTTATCGGCATTATTAGTTTTTATTAAATACACATTTCCGATTTACTTTAAAAGTTTAAAATTTTGTGCTTACCCTATCTGAGTTTTGTTTTTTCTCCTTTTCAGTAAAACAATTGTTCTTTTGGGGGAACATTTAACCAGAAATTTAACATTTGGTAAAAAAAAAACCAACAAAGCAATAAAAAAAATAGTATAAGAATAATTAAAAAATAATAATAATATGAAATGATAAAAGTTTAACTTAATACGAATATTTCCTCAAAACAGCTCTCTAGAGTAATTTTTCTAATAACTTTAGTATAGGTTCATTCACTCGTTCCTCAGACAAAAAAACTAATGGGGATGTTTGTTTGTTCATACATTTGAATCACCGATGCAGATATATCTTTGCAGCCTGGAAAGTAGGCTGTAAGAATACAACGATGTTTCTTTTCCATTTTCAGTCAAAATACAATCTGCTTTTTTATACAGCATTTGTGGTATGGGTTTTTTCAATTTTCCTGTGTCTGTAGAATCCCAGCCGTACTTTTTCTCTTTTCGTAAATGTTTCTTAAAAATCTTAAGTTCCTCTCTGTATGATCCCTAGAGGGCATGTTTGTAATGGTAAATATTATTAATTTACTTATGATGTTTATATATATTTATACGTTAAAATTATTTATTTATTTTTAACAACTGATTGTAATTTCTACGTTAATCTTAAATAAAATAGACAGTCTAACAATAGATTTATTCTTTATTGTTATTATTTACTACGGTCAATAATGTATTTTTATTTACAATAACATAACATATGATGAGTAAATACCAATAGTTTTTGCATCCATATCACATCGCCAGACAATAAATATTATTCTTGGTTTGTACTTGGGTAAAGAAACATCGTACCTTTATCAGCTTTAAATTGAAAAAAAAAAAAAAAAAAAATTAAAATATATATATATATTCATTCAGTGAACTATAAAATATGGTTTATAAAAATCTGTACTTCTGTTAACATAAAATCTGATTGGAACCTAATGTCCTCTTAAATTCGTTTAAAATAAAAACATCTAATTCGAGTACCACGATACATGACAAATTATGTGTCAATTATGTAGATACTTTTTAAATTTAAATTAAATTTATTATTGAACATCCACAATAAAAAAATTATAATTGCTTCAATGCAGGCAATATTGAGCGGTATTTGAATAGTTGGACATATTGATATCAGTAATTAAATAAAAATATTATTTTAATACAAAAAAACTTAGATTTGAGTTGCGTAGTAAAATTTTCGATTTCCTTTTTCAGGACCCAAATAATTTTTTTTTGACATAAAAACCGCGAGAGTTAGTGATTTCCGTCCATTCCCTCTAAGGATTTAAAGGCTTTTCCACGTCCCGTCAACACTTTTTCGTTTTATCCGATAGTTGTAAGAAAAAGACAGAAAATAACAGCACGGATTTAATGGTGTCTGAAAGCAGAGCATGTGCATATTGAGAGCCTTTGAACATTTTCTTTTCCCCATTTTTATAACTTTAATTTAGTTGACAGATTACATTTCAACGACAGATTCAAAGTTCACTCATATTTTATCGATTGCAGACGTTAATAAAAATTTTAGATGTTTTTTTATCAGACAATTAACTATCCGTATAATTTTTCGCACCTAAATAGTTTCATGAAATTTAGAAGGGAAATGAAGGGGTTTAAGTTGTTTATACAGTTTTTTTTCTCTTTTGGGTTCCCTGTATTTTTATTGGTGACATTTTTTTCTATTACGGTTAAACATAATTTTGATATTCGTACCTGGATTGCCGCAAACATTACCGCTTAGACTAGGTTTTGGTGGAAGTTTGGGCAGCACATCTGTTTTGGGGGAAAACTCTTTTGGTGATGATCTTGAATGTATACCAGCTGATGCGAATACATTATGATGATGATGATGATGCTTCCAAAATAATTGAGGGTGATTTGATATATCATAAGTCATATATCCGGAAGGTATATGCGGTGATATAGGTGTCATGGGAGTCATGGGGGAAGTAGTTGTTGAAGAACTTAACGCTGGCGATATCGATTGGTCATCTGAAGAAATGCTTGTGATTGTATTTAAGTGGCTTAATTGGGGAAGTACACTAGATGTATTTTCACGGCTCACCAACGTTACAGATGACGTTACTGATAACACTGAAGATGACAACGACGAGGTGCAGGATGTAACGGATGTTGATGCAGAGCGCTTCTCAATTGCTGAATTACGCCGTATCATAATACTGCTAGTATTTGGTAACAACAAACTATTACCACTCATAAGTTCGTTATATTGCCCACGGGAACTAGAACCAGAGGAATGTTGATGCTGATGATGTTGTTGCTGATTATTGTTTATTCTCGGAGGAATAGGCGGTGGACTTAACTCACCATCTCGTGGCGGTAGCTAAATATAAAAATAAAGAAGAACGATAAAGACAATAAAGCTTTCGTTGGTAATTATAGTCACATCTTACAGTTGGAGCATCAGGTGCTTGGCGTTTCTGTGCTAAATCTGCACAGCTTTCAGTGCGTTCTTTTCTCCTTGGTGGCAATGGTGGTGGTGCCGCACGATATTCTACATTTGCTGCTGTGGGAACATTTACATGTGGTGAGACAGGTACAGTAGGATTATTGCAATCCACATCCCCTTCATTTGTAATAAACTGAGGACTCGATGTAGCCATAAACACGTTTTCATTAGGACTGCTATATAAAAAAGTTAAAATTTAGTTGAAGGGAATATTGAAAGAAAGTGGTGGAAAAAGTTGATGTCAATGAAATAAATGCAATTTATTAGTTCAATTATGTAATCAATAATTTTTATTTAGCTCTCGCGCAGGAAAACATCCCAACATAACATTTTCATTAGTTATAATTTGGTTTCGATGATTTACTTGAAAATTTTTATTGATATGCTCATATTTATTAAACCAACTAAAACATTCCACATCCGTCGATTCCGTTTTCAAATATCGTAATAATTTTAATTTAATAACATCTCCAGTAATTTTTTTCCGAACTCTCTATATTCACTATAATAGGCTTCTATTCTTCGGAAAATCCAGCTAATAACTAGGGAAACCAAAAATATGCAATCTCATGTTTTTTCCTGCAGATTGTATTGATAAATAAGCATATTTTTGCATATTTTGACCTTAAAGCATAGCTGTCCAAAATTGATTTGCGGTTGTGTTAGTAAGCTTGAGAGAGCAGTGCACCGGAAGAAAAATTGAGCGAATTAAAAAATATGTCATTTGCTCATATATCAGAATCCATATTTTTATGCAAAATTAATGAAATTTTCTGCAACATATTTTTATAGGTCTTAAATAAAGTCTTGTATATCAATACTTTTATGGCAGTTTCGTATTAATAAAATATTTTTAAATGTGCTGTAGTTACTGTTGCGTTGCTTTGAACAAATGAATTTCAAATCCGAAAAAATTTGTTCGCAGAGGTAAGTAGAGGGAAAAAACGAAAGACACTTTAAAAAATTTTTTTAAGTTTGAGATATATTACATTCTCCAAATTTTGCTAATATATTAATTTTGTCTGGAACATTTAATTCGCTTCGAAGTATTATTAGTTCTGATTGTATATCAAACTCGTAGTTGGTTACATCGCAACGGGTTTTCGAAAAGATTAAGCAGTGGTTGTATAATTTTAAAATCTTTAAATCTTGGAAGTTATAAAGAAGTGTTTCAAATATTTTTATATATTCATATATTTTAATATGATTTTGTTTGCCATAAATGAGTAAAATTTTTGGAAAATTTGAAAAATCACCGGACTGAACTTCTGAAAGGAGTAAAAATATTTTAGTTTTAAAATCGAAAAGAATTTTTGACAAATCATATATATTCCTGTCTTTTCCTTGCAATTTTAAATTAAATTCATTTCAAAAGGTGGTTGTATCTGCCAAAAAGGCTAAATCTAAAACAAATTCATTATCTTTTAAAGTCTGTGTTAAACATTGTTCTATATTCTCCGTTTCTACGAACTGTAACACTTCTTCCCGTAAGTCAAATAATCTATTTAGACAAGCACCGCGGCTTAGCCACCATACTTCAGTATACATTTTAAGATCATTGCGGGCGGCGTTTTTCTTTTTTAAAAAGCTAACAAATTTTCTTTGGGCGAGTGACTGTTGCCCCCCGTATTTTATTAATTATTCGTTCTTCAGTCTTAATAGCGGGATAATCGCTTATAAACTTTGATGCAAGAGCTGCCTGATGAATTATACAATGAAAGGTATTAATTGAAATTCCATGTTTTTTTAATTGGCCTATGAAACCTTCATATTTGCCCGTCATTACATTTTCTCCATCTATGCAGACTCCAGCAAATTTGTTAGTGTCTACCATTGATAGAAGTTTTTCGCTGACAACATCGAACAACTTACCTGTTACATTAGCGTAAAAGGTTTCAAGAGAAAACATTGACTCAAAAACATTGTAATCTTTATCTACGCAGCGAATACAAATTACTAGTTGGCATCGATCATTAATGTCAGTGCTTTCATCTAAACAAAAAGAAAAACATTCGCAATTACTTAATTTCTCCCTGATCGCTAACTCTACAGAGGTCCCTAATTGATTAGCACAACAGGCTATACTCTGATGAGACAACGGAAGAGATTCCATGAAATTAATCTTGTAATTAAGCCTTTGAAAAATTGTTTTAAACATTTCTTTAATAAAAACCCTATCAGAAAATGGTCTGCCCTGCCTGACAATATCCAAGCTTATTAAGCTTGAAATCTCAATTTTGAATTCGTGATCTGACTTCGTTTCTTTGTTTTCTTCTCCTAACAACCATCCTTTTAATTTTACAAAAAATTTTGTTTTTATTTCTATTAAACAGCTCTTCTCTTTCCTCATCATTAAATTTATTCATATTACTATGAAAAGAATCATAATGTCTTTTAATAACATGTTCGCTATATTCCTTAAATGTTTTATAACATAAAAGGCATTTGATTTTTGGAATGTCGTCATTTATCTCTTGCTGTGTATCTGAAAAAAAAAACGCAATACATCCGATAAGCATGTGCACTCGTCGCTGTCTAATTGACGACTAAATGAAAGAGCATACGAATATGTGTGAACTAGCAAAAGCACAATTGTGCTATGAAATGGACAGCTATGCCCACAGTTTATACCAGTTGTGACAGCTTGACAGCTGTCAAAAAAGCAATCTCGAACCGTATGGCTTTGTTTACCTTTTTCTCCATTTTGTTTTGGTAAAGAAGTGCGAAAGAGATTAAAAAAATAGAATATACAAAATTTAATGTGTGCAAGTGAACAGCTATAGAACATGTTTTCAACCACTGACAGCATAAAAAATAAAAACAATGGAAATTTAGTGAGTATAAACATTGAAAAAAAATTCATAAAATTGTATTTTTGACAAATTAACATTTAATTTAGTAATCTGTGGTATTTCCTTTTCAGAAATAAAAATTATAAAAGATGCATATTAAAACCCAAAGCTTGTGATTGTTATAATACCAGTAAAGTTAGTTTAAATGCTGGTAAATTTGCCAGTTACATTCACCACTGCTCAACCCAGGGCCGAAAGGAAGGAATCAAAAATTACTATAGTTGAGCTAACTATTGGTCCAGTTGCTGGTGGCGAGTCACGAAACTTTTCGCAAGTTGAATTGTGGTATTAATGCTTTGGATTATGACTCGCGCGTGAGTAGTCCTAAATCGAAATTTGTCCGGTATTATTCAATGCTTTGGGCACTATACCATTGGCTTTATAAATAAAACATTAATTGGCACTTTCTTTACTCCTATAAGTAGACATCCAACTGAAAAGGAATAAAAATTAGCCGCAACTGAAGACAAAATCTCAAATATAACAACAGATACATATCTACAATTAAGAACGCTTCTAAACAACAGCCTGTTGAACAGATTTAATTTTATAAAGGCTAGTAAACCCTTAAAAATGTGAGTTCCAAAAATTAACAATTACGAACAACAAATACAAAACCACCAAGAACTACAAACATTGATTGAGTATTTGGAAATGGGATTGAAGTATAAAGAAAAACAACTTAAGTAAAATGTAAAACAGACAAAACAACAAATGACTTACAAAAATTAGTAGATGGACTACAAGCAGAAGTAGCTAAGAAAGCCCAACTTAAAGCTGAAAAGGTAGCAGAAAATTTCAGTGGCATAGAAAAGGATTTGTTGTAACAATGGCAAGAACCAAAAGCAGAAAAACAATGTAAGTTAATAATATATATAAACATTTTGAAATCACTGATATTCATATATGCACTGCATTTGTTTTTAAACCTTACAGTGACGATTATATAATTAAAGTTTTAAGCCAAATTCTTCCAGTTTTCTTTGCTACAAAATATTTTTCTGCCTCTTCTGTGCATGATATGATAATCATTGTTTATTAAGATATTTAGTATTGATTGTTATTTATTTTTTAAATTTGTGTACTTATAGCAACAGGAAAAATTGTTGAGTACAATAAGCAAAGCTGCTGTTGGAGGCAGTTTTTCGGATAAAGTAATAGATCAAAAAGACTTGCGGGATGTGCCTAAACGTTTGTGTCCAGAGGCAGTAAAAGCTTGTGCTGGCACAGCCCTATCAGTACCTTTAAATCAGTGGGTAGAACGGGTCTTCACAACCCAGATTAGACAGCAACCGCAAATTTGTAGTAATCACAAATCTGGACAATCTAACAGCGCATATAGCCCTTCCGACCCACAACACACCAAACAACAACGCCAATGGCACTCGGAGCAGTTCCAGCAGTAGCATCGGCGCTTGAGGAGACATTTCTGCGAGTGTATACTCGTTGAATCAGTGGCTATATTACTCGCAATACCAAAATATATTATTTTAAGACGACCATAAAAAAACTATCTGGTTTTAAATCTGAATGTATTTTGCTGGATATAGTTTACAGTCAGATTATAGTTTACAGCATTTGATGTACAAAGTTTGTTAGGATATATAAAGGTAAATTTGTTGTGTAACTTTGTAAAGCTAGCAACTTTGTTGTAAATCGACCACCTAATTGTAAAAGTTATTAAAAAAATCATTGGATTTTAATAAAAAACACTTTATTGACTTTTGTAAAAGATGTTTATTTGTTATAAATATGTAAGAACAAGATCTGAATATCAATTTAATATAGAAAAAATAACAAATTTAGAATATACAAATAATATATAAATATAGACATACCGGTTCGGATTCCTCGGTAACGTATGGAGTCTTGCCTCCCCAAGATCACAACCCATTAAACACACATTATATTAAAAAAAATATATATATATAAATAACATTGTTTAATTTTTTACTAATTCAAGTTCGTATCTACTTATATGCATTATAATTTTTAGGAGAAAAATGTATAAATACCCACTTAGAAGCTCATAGTTAAGCCATGCGTTCACAGGCCCTATCTCTAAGGCCCAACTAATTGGATATAGAAAATAAGCATAAATCAAATTTGAACATGGACAGATTTTCACCAATTTAAATAGCGTTCATCCTATGGCCGATAGACGCTTATATACTAGATTGCATCAAAATATATTCATATTTGCGAGCTGTAGTTTGATTACAAGGTTTACATGGACACAGAGACGGACGGGCGGACATTGCTAAATCAACTCACAAAGTGATTGAGCCAATCGGTATAATTAAAGATGGTTACAAACATCAGCACTAAGTCATTATACCCTAACCACAAAGCGAATACATTAAAATTGTAGTGGGTGTTAACTGTAACTTGTCTTCGGTTAATATATTTTCTCTTGTTAAAAGAGCTTCTCCAACCGTACCGACCAATACATTCTTTAATTCAGCATTAACTTGTCTGAAATTTGAATTGGCCATGAAAATTGGTGCGCTTTTCTTTATTTCTGTAATTCCTCTGATATGTTCTAACTCTGCAGAATCCTTACATCCCTCTATTTGTCCGCCTCAGGAGGTTCCTCTAACACTTAAGTTTTCATGGTGGACACTTGTCACACCTAGATTTGTTGGGCAAACCATTGGTGTACCTGTTGCTTAGCTTTTTTCTGTACACTAGTATTTACACATTTTCTTTTTAAACTATAATGCATATTCTGTTACTTACTTTAATGCCATTATTATTTATTTTTTATATTTATTTCAAAAATTTTATTTGTGATAAACTGTGCTGTGAAATTTTCAAAAAATTTCTTCCCAAATTAGAATTTTTGACAGTAATAATCACAAATAAATAAAAACAATGTATACAACGTGTATAAAGGTGATAGCATATACTTTTTAATATAGCTGTTGCTTCCGATTTCTTTACAAAATGCAACCCTGATTTGATTGTTAAAACAAAAATACAGTGTTGTATTTTTCGAGCTGTCGCCACTGTTTACGCTGTGGCTATGCCTTAAAGCATAATTTTGCATATTTTAGTTTTAAGAGCAAATTTTGGTATAGAGCTTATTTTCTTTTAATTTAATTTTTTTCAGTATGCTTTTTAGTTTTTTACTATGCTTTTTTAGTTTTATTTTTAAGTGAATTTTATTTTGAAAGTTTGTTTTAGTTCTGTCTTCCTATAATGTCTTCACAACACTATTTGTCTTTTTGGATTATAGCTGTATACATAATAGCCTTCTTGAGTTTTAAATCTCTGGTAACTATGTCTAGGACAAATAAAATTAAAAAGGGGAATATTTTGACGAGATTGTTTATTATGTGTTAAAGCCCGAACCTAGCTATTCATGTTTGTGCTTATATTTATTTGAAGCTGTTAAAATATTAGTGACAAATATTAAAATATTTGTAAGTTCACAATATATACAAACAATTTTATAAATTTGTTAACAAGTTAGCTTTTTTCAGAAAATGCTAAAGCCTAAGGCAACTCTGACATCAAAATTAAGAAACATAATCAAGGATTGTCCTGACTTTAAAACCGATGGCACAGTCATTTTCCGTACTATTTGCAACAAATCGTTATCAGCAAACAGGGTGTTTTTAATTAAAGGTACTATCACACGATGTGTTTTTTTTTATATATGTATATATGTCAAATTTTCCCACAGCAAAAGTTGTACACATCGTGTGATACATTGAAACATTGTTTATGTACAATACATGAGGAAAGCCACATGTACATTTTAAATTAGAACAGGTTCTATTTTGGCATGACAAACATATGAAAATACAACACTGCTTGTGGCGAAAGAAAAACAAAGTAAATTATAAAGATTAATATTGAAAGAAAAATTAATTGTTAATATTAATTAACAATTAAAATGTATATAAAATATATAACTTTATTTTTAACAATAAGTTTTTGTAAATTGAAAAATTAAATCAGCTGTTGTTTATATTTAGAGGTTATGTCATACGGAAATACATAAGTACGTGTGATAGGAAAAATTATGAATCGTATGTAAAACGATAACATACGGAATAACATATGGATAAAAAAGGACAGTACATACATATGTAAAAAACATATCGTGTGATATCACCTTAAGCAACATATAGAAAGCACAAAACATTGGCAATTAAAATAAAGTATCAAAAAGAAACCTCTATTATTTTTTTAGTCGAATCTGTAGGAGCTTCAAAAGATTTCTAATTTCAGGAGAAATTGTGTGCTGCGTTTGTTGCAGCAGATATTTCTCTATGTATTTAGAGTTCGAAATGAAACCTTACGAAAATTTCTAGAAGAATTCACGGAAAGTACCATCAAAATCAACACTTCAGAATCAACTGTATTGATACAAAAAAATAGAATATATTAAAACTCAGTATACATGGGTTTCCATTGATGAAATTACTGATGTTACAGGAAGAAACGTCGCAAATGTAATGATATGGATTCTAAGCAATGGCGAAGAAAACCAATACCGCAGTTCTTAAAATAAACAATGATTCTATAAAAATTCTGGGAAATAATTTACATAAAAATGCAATTCTTCTATTTGTAACGGACGCTTCTCCCCACATGATAAAAGCTGACAGGGCTATTGCAGTATTTTATCCTAAAGCTGCGTTCACACTACGTGTTTTGCTTGTGTTTTTCTTAGTTTTTTAGCACGTGTAATTTGTACACATAGTGTGAACCCTTTCAAACATTGTTTATGTACAACACATTTTGCAAGACATATGTAAATTTTTCAATTAGAGCAGGTTCTATTTTGGCAAGACAAACATATGAAAATACAACACTGCTTGTGGCGAAAGAAAAAAGAGTAAATTATAAAGATTTATATTGAAAGAAAAATAAATTGTTTAATATTAATTAACAATTAAAAAATATATAAAACATATAACTTTATTTTTAACAATAAATTTTTCTAAATTCACAAATTAAATCAGCTGTTGTTTTCATTTAGAGGTTATGTCATACGGAAATACATATGTACGTTTGAACGCAAAAATTATGAATCGTATGTAAAACGCTAATTTTGACACACACACGGAATTACGTATGGATCGTAAAACTGAATTTACATATGGAAAATATACATAGTGTAAACACACCTTAAGATAACACATAGAACATGTGTGGTTCAAGGTTGTCATTGATTGTGTGATTGATTCAAGCGTAGAAAAGTATTTTTAAAAGCTCCATGTATCATCGAAATTTGTAGGGAAATACATCCCGATTTAGCACTGCCTCCTGCGCCAATTACAACTCGATGTGGAACTTGGCTTGAGACAATTTTAGAACTACTGGATGCATTGAAAAGTGAATATGCTTTTTTTTAATTTAATTTAATTTTAATTTAATTTATTTCATTATTTTTTCCATTACAACAAGATTTACAATCTTATAATTAAAGTAATGGATTTTTACAAAGTAATGATGAATAAGTACATGTAAAAATACACAGTATATAAATAGTACACAGTATAACAGAAAAAATTAATTTAATAAATAAAACCCAAAAATATAAAAAATTAATAAAAAAAAAATGGTTAATACATATGAAGCATAATGGGTTAATTTAATAAAAATATATAAATAAAGAAATAAATATAAATATAAAAGAAAAAAAATTTTTTTTTTTTTTAAAGAAACAAAATATATATATAAATGAGAGCTGAAATCAATTACATTTAATTAATTATGAGTGAAATTGAAATAGTTCTTTCTTAAATTGCTGGGCGTTGCTTATAAATTGAATGGACGAGGGTAGCATGTTCCAAAGACGAACTGAATTAATATAGAACTGCCACTCAGATATTAAGCTTCGATATCTTAAGTGTATGATATCGTTCGATCTTGATGAACTTGTAAAAAGTAATCTTTCGGACAAGTAAGGCGGTGCACGTATATATATAATTTTGTGTAGCAGTAATAGCGTTCTTATTTTCATTAAATCAGTAAGAGTCACCCCATATAGATTTTTGGAATATTGAGATATATGACCATATTTTCTTAAATTAAAAACATATCTTAATATTGTATTATACGTTGATATTAGTTTTTTCGACTTGTAAAATCGCAACTTGCATATATTTCACATCCATATAGTAGAGTTGGTATTAAGTAGGTTTTTGCTAATAAAATTCTAATCTTAAGTGGTGTAACATACTGGGTGTTCCACAGTGTCCGTAGTATTGCATAAGTTTTCCCTGTAGCAGCATTTATATGGTCGCACCATGTGAGAGTGGAATTAAAAGTGATACCAAGATTCTTGGCTGTTGATACAATTTCTATTTTTTGATCATTAAGCATTACAATCGGCTCAAAAGGTAACTTCAAAGTTTTCTTAGCTATTATTAAACACTTACACCCGTATTCATAAAAATTAAAGTGTACTTCAAGTAAACTTTACCAACAAATTTTGTATGAAAAACAGACAATAAAGTCTACTTGAAGTACACTTTAATTTTTATGAATACGGGTGTTAGACTTTATAGGATTAAGACACAAACCGTTTATATTTGCCCAGTCATTAATGTGTTTCAGATCTCTGTTTATTTTTTCCAAACAATCGTTTATGTTGCTTAAATCACTACTTATATAGAGTTGTACATCGTCAGCATACATGTGGACATTACAGTATTGTAAATGTCGCATTAAATCGTTGATGTAAATTGAAAATAGTAGTGGTCCCAGTATTGATCCTTGTGGAACTCCTTTCAGAACAGGCAATGGACTTGAGATTGGCGACGGGATGATAAATATGATGACATTAAACGTGTAGATAGAGGAGAAAAATTTAACAATTTAAGCAACTTCAGGCAGAGAACTTCATGATCCACAGTATCAAATGCTTTGGAGTGGTCAAGAAGAACAAGGAACGAGATATTTCCATCGTCAATTTTGCTACGTATTTCATCAGATACATCAATAAGGGCTGTTATGCAGCTATGTTGTGGTCGAAATCCTGATTGCCTATTTGTCAACAAATCATTATTATTGACGTAATTTCTTATTTGACCATGGAGTAAATGTTCAAAAACTTTTGACAAATACGGTAGTATTGCAATTGGTCGGTATTCGTTGTTTGGTTTTGGGGTGGGTATGATTTTCGCTATTTCCAATTTTGGGGATAAACGCTCTTAGTGATAATATTATTGAAGATGTACGTGATATAGGGTAACATTAGCGGAATAATAGCTTTCAGAAATTTGGGATGAATGTTGTCAACCCCATCTGCATTTGATTTAATCACGAGACAACTACATAGAACATCCGATTGATTTACACAGTTAAAGTTAAAACAATTACCAGAAATAGTTGGACAGTGGTCATAATAGCTTTTATTCGGACGAACATTGGGAAGATTTGTAAAGGACTCGTTTACTTTCTCTACATCTATGTCACTGGTAGCCACACACGATGATTTGTCAACAACAATTTCAGGTATAGCTTTCCAAGTCTGTTCGGATCCAACAGCTGATAAAAAAACTACTAGAATAATACTCTGATTTCGCACTTTTTATCATTCTATTCACATCTCTTCGTGCATTACAATATTCAGTATGTAAATTAGGAATTTTGAAAGTTTTCCAACGTTTGTAAGCAAAACCTCTGCGATTAATGGCTGATTTAATTGCTACATTGAACCATGGCTTTTCCTTAGCTTTTCGTTAAACGATTTTGATTGGGACGGATTTCCTAAATACATCCAACAGGTTATTTTCTAAAAAATCCAGCTGACTATCTACTGAAGGCATGTAATAAACAGAGTCCCAATCAATATTTGATAGCTCAGATGACATAATGTTATAATTAATATTCTTGAAATCATGGAAGGTAACCTCATTACAAACATATTGCAATTGAAAATCAAATGCTAATAATATTAAATCATGTTTGGAGAAGCAAGGTGCTGATAGCTGATCATATAACAGAACTTTATCAATGTTGCTGACAAAAAATATATCCAATAGCGTGTTGGTTGTAGAGGTAAAATGTGTTGGGATTGAAGTATTTGTCGGCGACAAACCAATCGACTTCATGTCATTAGTAAGATGGCTTTCAGTGATGATGTTGGAATTAAAGTCTCCACATATTATAACATCGTCATATTTAAGGGTAAGCGTTTCCATTGTTTTGTTAAAAAAGTTTGTACTGACTCTACAGTTAGGTCTATAGACAGATCCTACAAGTAATTTACGATCATCGGCTACAACCTCAACTAATAAATATTCAATTTTATTATCAGTGGAATTGCCTGGACTATCAATAAACGTAGAGCTGCAGCATATTTTACTAACAATCCCTTTTTTTTACATATATAGCCACACCACCACAAGGACTTTTCCTATCACAACGATATATTTTGAAACCTTTTAACTCGATAATGGAATCAGGAACAGATTCATTAAACCACGTCTCAGACACACACACAATATCTACAAAAGAGCTTTCAAAGATATGTATATCGAAACTCATCAATTTTATTCTTTAGACTCTGAGCGTTTATATGGATCATGTTAGAAGTTACATCTTTGGAACTGAATACCATTCTGTCCATATGAGATGTCATAATTGTAATAGTGTTTGATATAAGCAACGCTAGCAAGGCATAATTTTGCATGTTCAGCTGTAAGTACAAAATTTATATAATGTAGAGAGTTATGTTTGAGAAACAAAAAGTATTTGAGCAAAAAATATAAAATGAATAATAAAATATAAAATGAAAATGAAAATAAAAAAAAATTAACTAAATTTACTGGCATTATAAATAAAAAGTTAGTTTTTGTTATTAGGTTGTGCCGCTTTATCAATTTTAATTGCTAAACAAACTTTACAAAGGCTGATTTTATTTTTTTTTAATTATAAATTCATTAAGAACCTACAGACATCTGGACTTAGCCATCATGAACAAATGCTGGTAGTTTCAGATAAGGTTAGATAAATCAATAATGTCCCGTATATACTACCCGATACTACCTTTAGTATTCAGCTTAAGGTTAAACAAGTTTGAGATAAAAACAAGTAAGTATTATTTTTGATACCCTAAACCTCAGTTTTAGTATTGGTAATAAATGTAAACAAAATATGTGAAAAAGCAAACAATTTGTTAAACTTAATACTAAATTATTTCAGCCAATACACTGATTTTTTAGCATATTTAGAGGTATCTCCATATTTTAGACCATATCTTGACACAGTGATGCCCGATTTAACCCATTCCAAATACCAACCTGCTCGTATTAGCGACAAACAATATTAATTTAACTTTACCCAGGTAAATGGTTTATTTTGTTGAATGACCGTAATTTCAAAAGACAGACAGACAGGCGCATGTACGACGGACATTATATGGACTCGAATGGTTACTATGTTCTAATTCTTCTTGTTGTTGAAGTTATTGCATTGTGTGTATATTAATACTGCACGTGTCACATTGACCTAAGCAAGTATTACCACATATTATTTTTATCGTTAAAATTAAATATTAAAAACTAAAAATGAAAAATTACAAACTAAAACTAAAAAGTAAAAATTCAAAATAAAAATTTTAGAAATTCAAAATAAAAAATTATAAATTATAAATTTTTATAAATTAAAAATTAAAAATGAAAAATGATAAATTAAATATGAAAAGTTAAAATTAAAAATGAAAAATTGAAAAATAAAAATAAAAATTTAATATTAAAATTTAAATATTATTTGATTTTGAAAGTTGGTGAATTCTTATATTATTACCACAACGAATACAAAAACAACGAGTACAGATATGGCAAAAATACACAATTTAGAATAACAACAAGAACAATATAGAAACATCATATTTTTCATTTTTTTTTACTTTTTCAGTGATTTCTCGGGACCTGTTCCACTGATTTTAATGATTTTAGAAATATAAATCTTCCCATGATCTTGCCGAATTATTCTCTCTATAAATGAGCACCCTAGCTATCCTATTGAGGGTGTGATCGTGACAAGAACAACATAGATATATCATATTTTTTCAAGACTTTTTTACTTCTTCATTCAATTCTCGGGACCTAATCAACCGATTTGGACAATTTTTAATAGCAAACTTCTCAGGATGTTAATGAATCATTTTTAATGCAAACGAGCACCCTAGCTGACCGATTGAATTCATGATCGTGATTTCCGCAGACGGACATCGCTATATCAATTCCGCTTGTTATAAGGATCACAAATATATATATTTTATGAGGTCCAGATTTTTTTTCTAATTATAGCCTCTGCACACTGGGGTGGAATGTATAACGAAAGCTTTAACGCAATTAAAAATATCTGTGAATTAAATAGTTCTTCAAAAAATACATCTTTAAAATATAATGTAAGAGAAATTTTAACATTTAAATATGCTCCCATCACATCTGTCGAGGTAGAAAGAAGTTTTTCAATGTACAAAAATATGCTAACAAATAATAGACAAAGATTTGTATTTAAAAAATTAAGCCAACACTTGGTAATTTACTGCAACAACAACCTCAATTATAAATAAAAATAAGTTATTTTTTCTCATAAAATTTAAATTCAAAGTGCAATAAAATGGAAATTTTTTTTTTTATTATTTAAAACTTATGTTATTTTTTCGTTCTTTTTTATCTAAAAAAATTTAAGTTTATTTATAAAAATACAATAATTATGATTTATTTTAAAAAACACATTTTTAGTTTCCCTTTTAATAACATTAAACCGAACCATGCTTTAGACCAGAAGCTCTTAATTTATGAGCTGTTATGAGTATTTCATTCACATATTCTTCAAGAGTACCACAACTATTTAATAGTGTGCAACAATTTTTTTAACTATGAATTTAAAATATTCGAAATTTTCGTTTACATGAAACTTTTTAATTTAACGACTTGTTGACAATTTTGTGTTCTGATTCTTACCGCTTAAGAAGGAGTTTTTGCGATGCTAATTAAGTTCTAATTCATAATCAGATTAGGTACTCAGAAACTAATTTTAAACTAGCAGCAGATATTATTACTAACTTATATCTAACAGCTCATCCTTTTTTAAAGATTACACTGAACGTTTCGATAACATGGTGATGAAGGGATCTGAAGCGACAAATATTGTACGTGCCAAGTTTTCCATTGTGTTTTCCCGTGAATTTTTCCCAGCGTGGTGGAGGCGAAATTTTCTGAGATCCTTATTAATTGCCTTAAGAGATTCTTCTGACATCATACCTATTGGAAGCTAAACATATTTAATAATATCTGCTCCATGTATTAAAATTTTGTGGACAGACGAGGGCATAAAACCATGGATAAAAATCAACAAAAATCGTTCCTGTTTGGTCTGCATACAGCTGCACTGTGGCTGGTATTCTGATTTCATTGGCCAAAAGTCCAATTTTTTTTTTGTAACCGATTTTTAAAATTTTAACGCCTTTTTGTAGCTAATATATCCAGATTAAGGTAGCCAACAAATTAGGTTAAACTATTGCTATTGCTGTCAAACTCAACTGTTTTTTTAATGTCAGGAAAAGGTGATTTTTTTTTGTTTTTTATTCAAAAATAAATGGTTACTACTCGCAAGCTATCATCGATAATGACCTGCGATCTTTTTATAATGTTGGTAGGATTATAGTCTTTAGTTGTTGTAAGTGGTCACAGCTCTACCGTTTAATATTAGGGGCGTTATGAAATATTTATGAAACTACTATATTTTTCTCAAATTTCAACTTTAGTGGAATAGAACTTCTAGGGAACAAAAGGGAACAAGAAACGTATACCACCCGGAGAAAGGTGAAAGTGTCCTCTTGAACCCTATATACACCTTTGCACCCGTAACGACCCGTGGGTAGAACACTTTTTTCATTTTAATGAAATTACTCTAAAAAAATTCAAATTACGATAATTTAAACAGCCCTATAAGTACTCGTATACGATGGTTATTAAATTTGTGCTTTAGGTATTTTATAGCTTATAATAATAGTCATTATTTGTTCTATTACCATAATATATTTGTAAGTAAGAATGTCAATAACCAGAGGATGTAATTCATTAGTAACCTGGGTTTTTTATTATTATCATACCTTTTTTATACCTTTTTATTTTACCTAACAATGCACTAATGAAAGTAGTAAGGAAAACACACACAGGTAATTCATTTGTATAGTGGGATTTTATACCCTATACCACTATGTGGTTTGGGTATAATGACTTTGTTTATATATTATTTTAGGTAGTAATGCACTAATGCCATTTTCTTACCTTTTTGTTTTACCTAGAAACATAGTATGATGGCTTATGAGAAGGCTTATAAGAAAGCGACATTTGAATATAAACTCAATTGCTCTAATATATTTCAGCAATAACATTCGCAAATAAAAATATTCAGAAAAATATGGAGAGCTTCAGTTATAAAGAACTGGCCGAAGAGTATTTTAGAAACAAAAACCAGGAAGATGTTCTTAGTTACGTTAAAATAAAATTAAACTTAAATTCGTGTAGCACCGAAATACAAGAGCAATTATCTAATTTCGTCAAAGCACTAAAAAAACGCTACAAAGAAGTTAGCTACAGTGAACAAAATTTTTATATAAAAAGTGCAAACTGGTTAGAAGGCCAACTTAGTGTCGCTGCAGACACAGCAAAGCAAGATAAGGCTGGAAGACCACGCAAATCATTGGACAACTGCAGCGATAAAGGCGGAAACTTAACGATGTTAACGATGAAATTGGTGGTACAAATATAAAAGAATCTTTCCTACATCAATTACGATCACAGAACCAATTAACAAAAGTGGATATCATTGAAAAAGTTGTTAAAGTTAGTCCAACGAGAACAAAACGGATTCTTAAAAGTATACCAACTCCGAGCGATGCAGAACAGTTCACAAATGAGGAGGCATTAGCATTATTTTTGGATTTGAAATTAACAAAACAGCAATGTATTTAGCTCAGATTGCGTGGGATTGAAAAAGGCTCAAATATGTATCCAGCATATCACCACATAACCGCTGCTATAATGGACTGTTTGCCATCAAAGACACTATTACAATCACACCAATTTCGGCAGAGGTACAACTACAATCTCTACTTGATCACACAGCCGAACGCTTGCTTCAATCAATAAAAGGAAATGAGTTAAAGAAATATGGAGACAAAGTTAATTCTTTTTTGTAAATGGGGATGTTATGGTTCTTCGGGACAGAAACAATACAAACAAGTAGTATGTGAAAATATTTCGGACTCAGATATGTTCATGGTATCATTTGTACCATTGCGATTGAAAAAGATTTTGGAAGATTCAGAGCCTTCGACTAGTACAACGCAAACAATGGATATTTGGAAAAATGAGACACCATCTTCTACGAAATACTGCAGGGCAATCAAATTTGAATTCAAAAAAGAAACTCATGATGCCATTAACAAAGAAGTTAGTGATATCAAGGCCCAAATTGCAACACTACATCAATTACAATTACAGTTAGATGGGCAGCAAATTGAAGTAAGCTACCAATTAGTGCTGACAATGATAGATGAAAAAGTATGTCAGGCTTTGACTAACACGAAGGCTGCATCCAGCTGCATTATATGCCATGCAACATCAAGCCAATTAAACCAAGTCCTGACAAAATCATTAGATAATACCGATGCATATGAATTTGGATTATCACCACCACATGCAAGAATACGACTTATGGATCACGTAATAAAAATCAGTTATGACTTGGATTTCGGGTCTTCAGGATGAATGAGAAATAACGAAACCAACAAAGAGTTAAGAAGTTCAAAAAAGAAACATGTTCAAGATGAATATCGCAAATTTGGATTGATTACACTGCGGAACAAAAAAAAAATAAAAAATCTGCGGCATTTATTTTGTTAATGCTTTTTGCAAATACTTATATTAGACATACACACTACGCATTTACTTTTTTTGGATTTACTCTGGTTTTCGCGATAAACCGCTATTTAAAAAATGAAGGAGGCTTCACCACATATTTTAGCAAAACTCAAGAACGATTCATCCTATTTGGTTAAATAAAAAATATGAAAATCTAAATAACCTCCAAGTTATGTCTACACTATTTTTTAATTAGGGCAATAGTTTCGGTAATATTCATAAAGTTTTTCCGAAAAAAAATTTTTTGATGTAAAATTTAAATATTTTTGTTGTTTTAAAATTCATAAAAAATCAAAAACATCAAAATTGCTCTTTTTTAATCTTAGGTTAAAACCATAGATATGTTGCAAATAAAACAAGCCATATTTAGTAAAAATCGATTTACAAGTTTTGATTTAATTTACAATTTAGTGATGGTATCTCATTTTGATAAAACATTTCTAAATGAAATTTTGTATGGGATTTCCATCAAGAACAAACATTACTGCCGAAAAAGTTAACATCATGCCACTAAATGTCAAAATGGTAATCAATGTTACCCAAATTTACTGGATTACTGTAAAATTGTAATTAAAGCTTTAACTTGTTAAATGTATTACTATGATTTCTTTCTTCAATTCTGTGTAAGACTAATGTGCTGAATACTATTATACCAATATGTATTGAAAAAATATTTTTATTAATATCCTTTATAATAACGATATAAAAACAAAAAGATACATCCTGTTCATCTAATAATTAAAAAAAATTACAAAAAATTTTTTTCTGTAAGGTTTTTGTGATGGTTTTGCTCCGGATAATCCGTTATTAAAGTCCAACAGTGTTGTGCCGGCATGTGGCGATCTCATCGACCTTCGTATCTTTCTTCCATTATCCTGATTTCCTGTGGAACCGTTCTAAACTAAACTAAAATACAAATCAATGAATATGTGCCTATAAAAAGAGACACATAACAAGTGTTTTATTGCAAAGTATGAACGAATAAATATGTAAACAAATTGATTCTCAACACTTTAAACTTAGAGTAATCCAGTAAATTTGGGTAATATTGAACAAAATTTAATCTAAAAATTTTTATCAAAATGAGATACCATCACTAAATTGTAAATTAAATCAAAACTTGTTAATCGATTTTAATTAAACATGGCTGGTTTTATTTGCAACATTTCTATGTTTTTTAACCTAAGATTAAAAATGAGCAATTTTGATGTTTTTGATTTTTTATGAATTTTATAACAACAAAAATATTTAAATGATACATCAAAAAAATGTTTTTGTCGGGAAAACTTTATGAATATTGCCGAAACTATTGCCCCAATTAAAAAATAGTGTAGCAATAACTTGGAGGTAATTTAGCTGTGAATTTTCATATTTGTTATTTAACCAAATCGGACAAACCGTTCTTAAGTTATGCTAAAATATGTGGTGAAGCCTCCTTCATTTTTTAATTAGCTGTTTATCGCGAGAACCAGAGTCAATCCACAAAAAGTGAATTATAGACTTAGCTCTTCATCAGCATATGTATCAAAATTGACTAACAATCCCTATGCCGTAAAATTCGTGTTGCCCTGTGTTATAGGTCAGCCAAAACAAGGGTCAGGCAATACAAATGATGACAATACCGCAAGAAGATTCTTTTCAGATCCAGAAACAGCATCTGAAATAACAGGAGTGGATTTAAACCTTATTTTCAGATTTAAAATAATCCTAGAAGTACTTGCGTACAATGAAGAAATTGACTCTAGAAAATTTGGAGATTATGCTAAGGAAACTGCAAAAATATATACAACCAACTACCCATGGAGAAATATGTCTGCAACAGTTCACAAAATCTTTATCATGGAGATCTATCAGAGAAGGCTCAGGAAAAAAGGAATAAGGATATAGATTTTATAGAGAGCACAATACTAGAAAAATTTCACGAAATTCCACAAATGAAGATCTATTTAATATATTATTGGCAACGTCAGATCCGTTCATCTCCAGTATTCGAAATCAAGGGAAAGTGGAACATCGGGATTTAGATGAAGAAGTCAAAAAACTACTAAAGAACAGAAATAACACAAAACAAAATATGGAATATTTGCAATCAATATTTGAGTCAAATGAATAATAATTATTGCGTTTCATTGTTATTTAAGTACGAAAAACATAGTATTAGTAAAAAATAATAATAAACAGAACCTACAATGGTTACAAATGCAATTAAAATATATTGCAGTTTTTATTTTTAAAATGTTTTTTAAAATTATCAAATTTGACAGCAAAAAATAATAAATTTTTCTGTAGTAATAGCAAGATTTTTGTATAATATTATTAACGTTTTTTTTTTAAGTGTAAATATTCTTTGAGTGTAAACAAATTTTCAAATTTGACAACAAAAAATTTTTAATTTTTCAGTAATAATAGCAAAATCTCCAGTTGATTATACTATTTTTTTTTTTTTGAGTCTAAAATTTTTTTTTGAGTGTAACATTAAAAAATTCCATTATTACAAAAAATGTTTATGATTATTATTAAAATCCAAATATTAAATTTTTTAATAAATAAAAAAATAATAAACACTCTAGTAGTTAAAAAAAATCAAAAGTTCAACTTTGACCAAGAATTCCTTAAAAAGTCCTCAATCAATTTTAATGTAATTAAAACTGAGTCAACTGAACTAAATATCTATCCATTAAAAAAAATTACTTAAATATTTTGATCGGTTCAAAGGTTACAGAATTTTGGCCAATGAAAAACTATTTTCAGCCACTGTGCGCTGAAACGATAAATTAGTGAATAACTTACACAAATTATTTGAGCAGCCAATTTTGGTTGTTGAAACAATTTTCTGGCTGTGTTACCGTTTTTAGTTGTATCTGATCCAGGCAACCAGTATAGCCATTTCCTTTCTCAGATTGGTTTGTATGTCAGTTTTTTTTTTTTATCAATAATTGCCTTATCACAACTGCGAACCTGCCATTTTTGGATTGGAATTCTGTGGGCGATATGCAGAATACATTCAAAGAACGAATCCACGGATGTAAAGTTGATAATCCACATTCATATAAATTTTCTTTGCTCGGCAAATTTTTCATTTTTTTAGGTCGTTCATATATTTTGGTGATACATCACAAATTCCACATTATTTGGATGATGATTCTGCCCCAACACTAAACACTTTCCCATCTATCATGGTCATATGAAACTAATGATGAACTTCACAATTTTAAAATTTTGTTGGCTGTATTTTGGCTTTCGAAATTGTTCACTTCATCATGGATCAAGTATGCTGTTTCCTTTTGACAAAGTAATTTTAATTGCAGGCCAATAACGCGTGGATGAAGGTTTCATATTTATTTCAGTGTATGGTTGATCCAAGAACTATTTGTAATGGTACCAAGCACACGGCAAACATATCGCACCTGTACCAAGAAAGCGATACACAGTGATCATATCTATCCACTGTAAAAATCTTACATCGGTATTTCTAGTCTTTCGCAAAAAAAAATACAGTTGTAACCCTCTTTGTGTTATAAGAGCAGCTTCTTTAGAATCCACTAAAAAGACATATTTTTAGTTGCACCCAAAAAACTTGTTAGTTTTGATGATCACTGAAAAAATCGCAAGAAAAACTACTGTTGTATACTTATTATTCGCATTTCATTACAATGAAACAACTGTTTTTAAATTTTATAGTAAATATTAAAAAACGTTTTTTGCCTCTACTGAAAATTTGTAAATTTTGAGTTGACTCATTTTAGAGGTACAGGTGCGATATGTTGGTCGATCATGCAAGCGTTAACATTATTAAAATTTTGTCGATAAGTTGCGTGGCAACTACTTCCATTACAACCCTATTAATAAATGGCAGTAAAATATCATAGGTGAGAAATATATTTGCATTTCTCTTTTTAGTGCCAATCTACAAGTCTATGTAAACTTTTTTTATGTAAAAGCCATCAATATATAAGGCTAAAGCTTCCTCTGCTGCATATTGAGTGAGTTCTTTATCGTCAGATTCAATGGCAACCTTTTCGGCAAATTTTCATCTGAGTTCAACATTGATACGACCACAGATCTTGCCAGGCTTGTAGAAACCAGCGCTGGACACAGACATGAGCTCATCACACGGGAGATTTTTGGCAATATAAGAAACTTTTTTCTTTTTTGTTTTTTCTTGCCATTCAGTAAAGCTAATTTCCGGACGCCTAGTACTTGGAGTTGGGTCTACCAAGAAAATTTCACCATCTAAGCAGACCTTGTTATTTTGATCAAAAATTCTCCGAGCTCGGTGGCTTTCTCTATATTTCATGCCTATTTTTGATTTAAAATTTGTAATTCTTTTGGAAATTTCAATGTGTTGACCATCATTATACTTATTCCCATCTTTAATGTTGTCATAAACATTGGAACCTATGTTCGCTTGGATATTTCACATCACAAGACTACATTAATTTTAAAAATAAACAATCTAACCCATAAAAACTAAGTTTTTATTTAAACTCTTTCTTTCCTTATGCATCTGAGTTTTGAATATCTCCGTGACTGTGCCTGAATATGCCAAAGCTAATCTTTTTTCACAGCAAGTCTATCGACCAAGTTTCAGATCGATCGGATAGGGGAAAATGGGTTTTAAATCACTGCGTGACTATGCGTGACTGTGCGTGGCTATGGCAAAGTTAATCTTTCTTTCACAGCAAGTGCATGGACCATGTTTCAGATCGATCGGATGAGGGGAAATTAAATTAGATCATTCCGTGACTGTGCGTGACTATGCGTGACTACCCCAAAATTAATCTTTAGTAACAGCAAAACTATGGGCCAAGTTTCAGATCAATTGGATAAGGGGGAATAGGGTTGCCCCACGACAGACAGACAAAGAGATTGAGTTAAAAGAAAGAGTTTAAAAAAATTCGACTGAATCCAGTCGAATTAATGGTAAACATTATATTTCTTACTAGCACTATAAAAAACAACGAATCTAAACAATTAAGGAAATTATAGTCGGCCTAGACCGACTATACGATACCCTATACCATGGTTTAAAGACCCTATCTCTTCGGCCCAACTAATTCGATATAGAAAATAAGCATAAACCAAATTTGAGTGGCATTGTTATTCATTTTTTTGGCTGCAGATATGAAAAAGTTCATATCGGATGCTATATTTATATGGGGACTAGGTCGAAAAATGGACCGACCCTGACCATATTTGGTAAAGTCACTTATATTTTGAAAATATATATACAAACCAAATTTGAGAAAAATGTGTGCAACATTTTTGTTTTTAAATAGATTTAAGTCAAGATCGGGAAGCAGCTCTATATGGGGCCTATGACTAAGAATTGTCCTATAGGGATTATTTTTGGACTACTGAATAATGGATACAATAAATAAATATAAAAACCCAATTTGACTGAGATCTATATGATAATTTGGATCGTATGGCAATTTATGTCGATTTCATAGAGGTCATTTGTATGGGAACTAGGTCTGAACATGTACCGAATTTCACCAATTTCAATAGCGTTCATCCTATGGGTCTAGGTCAAATATTTTTGGTAGTTACAAACAGCAGCACAGTCATTATACCCAAACCACATAGTGGTATAGGGTATAAACAAGCAACATAATTATAGGTTCAAACCCATATTTTTTTAGTTAATACATACCTCTAACTTTAATAATAAAAACTACATAGAGTTTTACTGTCCCTCCAACAAATTTTATTAAAAATTGCAGCTGGTTGTTAAAAAACTGGGAAAGCTTTTGGCTGCAGCTGGTGCAACATATGTTGTGTTTGAAGCTTTACAGCTATGCGTAAATTGAGAGCAAAACAAAATGGAAAGTGTCGATAATCTATCTGATGTATTAGTAATCGAACACAAAACTAATTTGGCGCCAAAATTAATTTGGAAAATTGAATTAACGGGAGCTAGATTGGCCATTTCTTCCACTGTGCATAGCCTACACGATCTTGCTGGTTTCGAACTCGTATATGAAAAAATCGAAGGACTGACTCTATACATCAATGAACTGATCTCATCATAACTTTATTTTAATTTACCTTAGTTTAACTTCCTTTTATCTTGTATCCCTCCTTCACATAGGTTTTAATAAATTTTTCTCCGTCCATGTTTTTTATATTACCTGTACATTGATTTTATAATATTAATAATATATATTAAAGCAGAAAAGGAACGTGGTTCATAAACTCTACTACTATAAGTCAAATGTAATTAGTATTGATGTTTTGAGAAATAAAAAAATAAATCTCGCCTTAAGAGGTTGCGCTGTGTTTGAGTGGTAGTTTAAAGTACTATTAATTTAGTGGAAATACCATACTTTAATCTGAACTTAGTATGGGTAACATTAAAAGTTTGTATACAAATATTTATGAAGAAAGGAAATATTTTTTCACTGTAAATTTTTAATTAAAAATGGATTTAACACAAAAAGGCTGACAACACTATTGATCATGTTCAATTTTACAAAATTACAATCCGTTAACTATTCTAAAGGTGGTAGTAGAAAGATATTCATATATTAAGGTAGATTTTTTTATATGAATTTAATTAGGACGGTCGATTTAATACATAGATGGAACTTACTTTAATAATCTTATTTGTAATCTTTTAAATAATTTTATTTTTTAGGATTTGAGTTGTTTTATTTTAAATTAAAATTTTTTGGTTTTCCAGATCTCTAAAAGTATGCCGTATATTGCCAATTAAATTTCAAAAATTTAGAAACAAAAAAGAATTCTTTCTTTAAAAAATACTACTTCTTAATATAACTTTATGCAATGCATTTTTTTAGCCTTATTTGAGAAAATATTCGTTAATTCAATTTTTACAATATTATTGTGAAAAATTTACAAACCTGCAGCTTTTAAGTGAGTTTTGTAGGTGTTTTCAACAACAATAATGTTTTCAACAACAATAATTTATAACTAGCAGATTCCAGCCTTCGAAATTCGAGTGCAAATTCTAGGAAATTTTATTTTTTCATTAAATAAAGACCCTAAAGGTATGCTAATCAATTATAGCCAATTCACAAATAAACACAAAACAAGTAAGAGTGTTAAATTCGGCTGTGCCGAATCTTTGATACCCTCCACCTCGGTTTGAGTAATGATAATAAATGTAAACAAAATATCGGAAAAAGTAAACAATTTGTTAAACTTAATACCAAATTATTTCAGCAAATTCTTTGGGTTGGTTTTCGTCTTTTCTATTATTTCGGATTTATTTCGGTGTTTGCTTTTTGGTCATTGTGGTTGCTGATTGGCCTGCATTTAGGTTATATACCTATATGCATGCGTTTCCGGTTATATGACATAACTTCTCGTTTAATTTAGTTTTTGCTAATTAAATAGCTCGCCCTAACCCCCATTGCAAAGGTAATGGTTGTGTAGGGTGGCTATATGCATTAAGTCGTGCTAATTGGAGATGGCTGTATAGTTTCTTTTAACTGGCCAAATATTTCTTCATTGTGGCCATATAGGTCGGATCGAGTAACAAAATAATAACCAAAAAAAAAGCTCTCTCAACTTTTTTTATTAAAATATTGCCATATTTTGAAAACAGAGAATAAATTTATAATAATAAATAATCAAATTAGGGATGCCAAACGCAAAAATCCAAAAGTCCCAAACATTTTAAATAAAATAATTTGTTATCTTTATTTTCTGAAAAACTTCAAATTTTCATCCAAAAAAAATTGTGAAAATTTATATATATACATAAATACCATTCTCATCAAATTGCGTTTATTTATGTAACAATTTTTATGTTAGCAATTATTAAATATCATTTGAGGTTTTCTAAAATTCATTGAATTTAAATTAATGTTTTCTGTAGTGCGATTCTGTAAATTTCAACGATCCGACAATCGCAAAATATATCGACAGCTATTGTTGTTTGCACTGATTAAGTGATTCACCAAGTACATACATCTTAACGACAGTCGACAAATCTATTTTTCTATTTATTTAAATTGTAAACGAGTGGCATCTCTGTCAAAATAAGCGAAAAACACAAAGAATAGAAAAAAAACAAATTACTTCGTGTTTGACAGGATGATTTTATGTTTATGTTTAATATCTTTATTTTGTTTACTAATATTTCTGTTTATTTATTTAAAAATGAAATAATGAATTGAATATGCTATTCAATTTTTTTATTTATATAAAAAACTTTTTTAATAAAAGCAAAATATTTTCACTATTTTATGATTTTTATTTATGTATGACGATATTTCAACCTAAAAATTTAAGTTTTATCGATTGAATAAACAACACAAAAATGGTTGTCGTTTAGATAACAACAACAGCTGACTTTAACAATAGCGAATATCGTTTACAAATTTTACTGATAATTTTGCAATTTTCTTTTTTTAACGATTCGTCTATCGTTAAAAGAAGTTACTGAATCGCGGTACTGAAAAGTTATTAATTTCTCCTGAATGGCAATATTTTTTTAAATGTAAACATTTTTTAAATGTAAACATATTTGGTGTTTTTTTTTGGAATTTCAATTTGTGTTTAACGAATAAAATTTATATATTAAAGATGCAATTGATGTCTTCTAAATTTAAAATTATTATTTCCGACGTTTTGATATGATTTTCTGAAATTCAATTAATATTTTCTAATTTATAATTGGAAATTTTAATTCCAGTTTTTAGAATTGATATTTCCTTAAATTTGAATGAAAAATTTAAAAAGTGCAATTTTGTATTTATGTGAATAATAATGCTTTAGTAATTATAAACAATTTTTAAAAATTAGATGTAATCGCAATCAGATATTTTGTAGGTAAAGCAGAATAATAGTTCTATATAACTATGTAGAACTGTTTTGAAAGCAAAAAACTCATTGATGAACTCGGTAACTCTATTTTATAAAGACAACACAAAGTTAACATGCCAAACTTATGTTCATATTTGTAGAAGAATAATGAAAAAACATATGAAATAAAAGACCAGCCCGTGCATACTCTTAACATTGTTATATCTAGTTGAAAATATTGACATTCATGTTAAAATAGAAATAACTATTGCAAAGCTAATTAGAACAAAAATTGTGGCGCCATCTACTGCGACAAAGTCACGCTGAGCAAAATGAAGTGACACTCTGTTAATGCAAAAGAAATGTATTTTCCCCACAACAAAATATTGCAGAATTTTATGTAAATAAAATAATATACCGATTTATTTCTAACATGCAGTTACTATGTATATACATACATACATATATATAATATATGTATATTATTTGTATTATTTAATATGTGTATGTATGGATGTGTAAATATTACACACAAAAAATTCAACATCAAACGTTATTTTTGTGTTTTTCTCTTTAAATAAATTAATACATAAATTTTTTTTTTGCTAAATTAACATTGTTTTTTTTTATTAACAACTAGGTATTTTAGCATTCCTTGCTTTAGATTTTGGTGAATTTTTACTCCCTTTATATTAACTCGTAGTGTCTGCTTGTCGAACAAATTTCGGATCGATTTTAACCACTTTCCCGTGACCCAATCGATCTGAAATTTTGCAGGCAGGCTCGTGGCAATGACAGAAATGATCTAACAAATTTTTTTAGTAATGCCAAAACAATGAAATTTTTCTACCAGAGTTGATAAAACAATGGAATTTTTCTACCAGAGTTGATAAAAATGTACAAAGGGTTTGTTTTTATTATATTATTACCACAACGACCACAAAAACAACAAGTCCAGCTATGACAACAATGCAACATTTAGAACAACAACAAGAAAAATATAGAAACATCATGTTTTTCATTTTTTTTTAAATTTTTCAGAGATTTCCCTGGACCTGTTCCACCGATTTTAATGATTTTTGAAATAGAAATCTGCCCATGAATTTGGTGATTCATTCTCACTAAAAATGATCACCCTAGCTGTCCTATTGAGGGCGTGATCGTGACAAGAACAACATAGAAAATTATATTTTTTCAAGACTTTTTTAGTTCTTCATTCAAATCTCGGGCCCTAATCGACCGATTTGGACGATTTTAAATAGCAAACTTCTCAGGATGTTAACGAATCATTTTTTATGCCAACGAGCACCCTAGCTGCCCGATTAATGCCGTCATCGTGATTTCCACAGACGGACATCGCTATATCAACTCCGGTTGTTATAAGGATCATAAATATATATATTTTATGGGGTCCAAAATTTTTTTCTAATTATTACAAACGGAATGACAAACTTATATATACCCTCTGCACACTGGAGTGGAGGGTATAAAAACAAACTCATTTTTATTACAAACACATTAACAAATTTAATAAACACACACATAGCATTGTATAATATTATGTATGTGTTAGTAGCAACTTTAAATGCAATTTACTCAAAATAAAGGAAACAAGTAAGTGTTAAATTCGGCTATGCCGAATCTTTGATACCCTCCACCTAGGTTCTACGTTTTCATTAATATCTGCTCTTATTGTAGTATTTGTAACAAATGTAAATAAAATATTTGAAAAAGTAAACTATTTGATAACCTTAAACTAAACAATTATTACAACACTCTAAATTTTCAGCATTTTTTAGAGGTGTGTCCATATTTCAGGTCATACATTGGCACATTGACGCCCGATTTATCCCATTTTAAGCATAAACCAAATTTGAGTGGCATTGTTATTAATTTTTTTGGCTGCAGATATGAAAAAGTTCATATCGGATGCTATATTTATATGGGGACTAGGTCGAAAAATGGACCGACCCTGACCATATTTGGTAAAGTCACTTATATTTTGAAAATATATATACAAACCAAATTTGAGAAAAATGTGTGCAACATTTTTGTTTTTAGACAGATTTAAGTCAAGATCGGGAAGCAGCTCTCTATGGGGCCTATGACTAAGAATTGTCCTATAGGGATTATTTTTGGACTACTGAATAATGGATACAATAAATATATACACACCCAATTTGACTGAGATCTATATGATAATTTGGATCGTATGACAATTTATGTCGATTTCATAGAGGTCATTTGTATGGGAACTAGGTCTGAACATGTACCGAATTTCACCAATTTCAATAGCGTTCATTCTATGGGTCTAGGTCAAATATTTTTGGTAGTTACAAACAGCAGCACAGTCATTATACCCAAACCACATAGTGGTATAGGGTATAAACAAGCAACATAATTATAGGTTCAAACCCATATTTTTTTAGTTAATACATACCTCTAACTTTAATAATAAAAACTACATAGAGTTTTACTGTCCCTCCAACAAATTTTATTAAAAATTGCAGCTGGTTGTTAAAAAACTGGGAAAGCTTTTGGTTGCAGCTGGTGCAACATATGTTGTGTTTGAAGCTTTACAGCTATGCGTAAATTGAGAGCAAAACAAAATGGAAAGTGTCGATAATCTATCTGATGTATTAGTAATCGAACACAAAACTAATTTGGCGCCAAAATTAATTTGGAAAATTGAATTAACGGGAGCTAGATTGGCCATTTCTTCCACTGTGCATAGCCTACACGATCTTGCTGGTTTCGAACTCGTATATGAAAAAATCGAAGGACTGACTCTATACATCAATGAACTGATCTCATCATAACTTTATTTTAATTTACCTTAGTTTAACTTCCTTTTATCTTGTATCCCTCCTTCACATAGGTTTTAATAAATTTTTCTCCGTCCATGTTTTTTATATTACCTATACATTGATTTTATAATATTAATAATATATATTAAAGCAGAAAAGGAACGTGGTTCCTAAACTCTACTACTATAAGTCAAATGTAATTAGTATTGATGTTTTGAGAAATAAAAAAATAAATCTCGCCTTAAGAGGTTGCGCTGTGTTTGAGTGGTAGTTTAAAGTACTATTAATTTAGTGGAAATACCATACTTTAATCTAAACTTAGTATGGGTAACATTAAAAGTTTGTATACAAATATTTATGAAGAAAGGAAATATTTTTTCACTGTAAATTTTTAATTAAAAATGGATTTAACACAAAAAGGCTGACAACACTATTGATCATGTTCAATTTTACAAAATTACAATCCGTTAACTATTCTAAAGGTGGTAGTAGAAAGATATTCATATATTTTTAAGGTAGATTTTTTTATATGAATTTAATTAGGACGGTCGATTTAATACATAGATGGAACTTACTTTAATAATCTTATTTGTAATCTTTTAAATAATTTTATTTTTTAGGATTTGAGTTGTTTTATTTTAAATTAAAATTTTTTGGTTTTCCAGATGTCTAAAAGTATGCCGTATATTGCCAATTAAATTTCAAAAATTTAGAAACAAAAAAGAATTCTTTCTTTAAAAAATACTACTTCTTAATATAACTTTATGCAATGCATTTTTTTAGCCTTATTTGAGAAAATATTCTTTTATTCAATTTTTACAATATTATTGTGAAAAATTTACAAACCTGCAGCTTTTTGGTGAGTTTTGTAGGTGTTTTCAACTAATAATTTATAAATAGCTGATTCCAGCCCTCGAAATTCAAGTGCAAATTCTAGGAAATTTTATTTTTTCATTAAATAAAGACCCTAAAGGTATGCTAATCAATTGTAGCCAATTCACAAATCAACACAAAACAACAAACTCATTTTTATTACAAACACATTAAAAAATTTAACAAACACACACATAGCATTGCATAATATTATGTATGTGTTAGTAGCAACTTTAAATGCAATTTACTCAAATGAAGGAAACAAGTAAGAGTGTTAAATTCGGCTATGCCGAATCTTTGATACCCTCCACCTAGGTTCTAAGTTTTCATTAATATCTGCTCTTATTGTAGTATTTGTAACAAACGTAAATAAAATATTTGAAAAAGTAAACTATTTGATAACCTTAAACTAAACAATTATTACAACACTCTAAATTTTCAGCATTTTTTAGAGGTGTGTCCATATTTCAGGCCATACATTGGCACATTGACGCCCGATTTATCCCATTTTAAATACTAACCTGATCCAGATAAAGACATCAATATAATACTAAGTTTACCCAGATAAATGGTTTATTTTGTGATTAATCGTGATTTCAACAGACGGACGGACATTCGGCCAGATTGACATCTCTATATCGACCCGATTTGATATAACGATCAAGAAAATATACTTTATGCATCGAAATAGATGCACATCTCTACCATAACAACACCATGAAAAATATATGTCAAAATATAACTTCATCTAGATCGTAAATTGTGGTTATTTTTCTACATTGTGGCTATCAGTTTTTTCGCTTAAAAATTTTTGTAGCAAATTATTTTTACTTTAAATTAATCGTATTTAGTCAAATACATTATAACTTTACTAGTTCTTTATTATATTTCATGAATTTTGAAATACAGTGCGTTAAAAATAAGTAGTTATTTATGTTAGAGTATTACATAATGTCCTTTCAATGTAGAATCAAGGCAAGCAAGATTGTTCAATGTAACATCCAAGTCATGTCGAAAATGTTGACAATCTGCGGCTGAAAGGAATAAAACATATGAAAATGTGTTTTTGTTCATATTACCGATATTAAATGTTACCAATATTAAAACCACAAATATATGTATATCGTTTTCAGTCTGTCTGGAAATTTTGGATATGTTATTAGGTTTTCCAAAAATTAATGTCTTAAAAACTACCATGGATCAACACGAAACACTTGATATAGTTTAGGATTTATATTAAGTAAATCAAACCAAAAATCTTGAAACATGACCAGTGGAATATTAATTAATAACAAATTTGTTCTTAAATTCATAGATTCGTCACATTTAAAAGTATTCAAGTATTGAATAACAAAATGACTTAAACTTGAATGCTTTAGTATCAGTAATAAGTTTCTCAATACGTACAGCATTTGTTATTAGTTTTTTTTAATGATTCCAGTTTGTATAAATCGTCAATAGCAACATTTTTACCTTCCAAAATAAATAATGGTTTTTGAAAACCATTAAATTCCTCCAAACCAAAAAGTTTAGCAATTTGAGGGTAATCAAAACTTAAATACCCTCCTTCAACAGCGCAAAGTCACCAGGATTTTCATCTGACGGAATAGATTTTCCCATTGACGTTACACAAATTTTGAAACATAATTTTTTCAATTGTGGGCAAAACTATCATTCGTTATGGCGCCTTCAACAAAAGTCAAAAAGTAAATTTTGGAAATTTATATTTAATATCAAAATGTGTGTATGGTTGATGAACTGAACGAAGTTTCAACAAGTTTCAATATTTGCAAATTTGGTGCACTTAAATCTAAAAACGTATCAAACTCGTCGTAATTGAATAATATTGGCATTGTTTCCAATACAATAACTATTCTATTAGTAAAGATATGATTATTTGGTGTTCGGCCAACTTCTTGTTCATTATATTTTAGTTTCCATAGATAATTAACGATCACATTTTGAAACATACTACAGACACGGGTTAATTTTATTGTTCGCGAAAGTTAAAATATTGAAATATATTATTGAGATTTTCAACATTGTTTAAAAAGAATTCTTGAAATTTATTTAGATTGGTTTGATCCGCTTAACAGCTGATTTTTGTTTATTGCAAGCAGTGATGCCAGGGGATTTTTTCAGAAATCCCTACGCTTATGAAAAAAATCCCGTTTTTTCTCTAAACCCACTTTTTTCTACCTACATTTTTCCCTACACTCCTTTTTTAATTTTTCAATTTCAATAATCCAAAAATAACATAAAAACGAAGAAAAATAACACAAAAAGTGAGATAAGAATATCATAAGAATTACATAAGAATATAAAAACAACATAAAAACAGATATTAAAAAAAATGTTATTTTTATAATTCTGTAAAATTAATCTTTTTGATATGGCTAGATGTGCATTTAAAATTTACACAATTAAAATGGCTTGCAAATTAGATCTTTATACGCAAACAGAATTTTGGTTCTTGGTTTTAAAAGATTTTTTTATGACAGTGGTTATTAGCATGTATACTTATATCAGATTTATCGCAATTTAATATTTTTTCACAAGCCTTGCATCTGCATTTAATGTCGTCATGTTTGATCTCCCATTAACTTCTCGTCTCTCAGCCAACTTGAGCAAAATCTTTGTTTTTCTGTATTTCTTTGATGTGTTTTTAGCATCATCGAAAAACGAATCGGACATGTTTCTAAAATCAATTATGTTTAAATTTATACTATTTTTATGTTCTTTTTATTTACAAACTTACTTATTAAAATCGAAGAGGCCTACAAAGATGGCGTACGTATGTATAAAAAAGATGCACAAAACAAATAAACTGCACAAGCAAGTGTTTTTCAGTTTTTTCGAAAAATATATTCCGACGGTGCTTGATGGAAAATCAAAAAATTTAGATTTTGTCGGTGACACACATACAAACAAATTTTCACTAATGCCACCAAAACGCTTGATGTAAATTTGACAAGTGTATAGTGCCCTTAAATTCTTTTCATGTAAAAAACAGGTGACACGTTACGTTACGGTTACGTGTGCCTAATTAGGCCTTTATTCTATCATTCTTGCACTCTAGAGCAGTGGTGGCCATCGAGAGAATTGAGTTACCCCCCAATCTCACATCACACTGAAATTGTAAAATCGTTGTGTACGTATTATCAACGAAAAATTGTTCGAATTAGTCGAATCCATCGCCATTAAATTTTATGCTCACACATCTGACTGCAATCTCATTTTTAAAATGTTGTCGAAGCGTAAACTTGAAAAAATTTGTGTACTTCTCTCTCTTATTTTATTTTAAGTAGAGTTACCGAGTTTATTATACAGGCACATGTTTGAGGGAAAATGTTTACATTTATTATTATTAGTATTATTTTAATAATAGTTAATAATATTTATGCTCTATAATTAACAAACTTGCGTTTTTGTATGCGCATTTCAAAAAATAAATCATTATAATAGATTTAACAAGTTAAAACTTTAATTACAATTTTACAGAATCCAGTAAATTTGCATTAAATTTATAACAGGGTAACATTAATCATCGTTAGTGTCTGCCACTACTCTCACGAAAAATTTGGTGACATTAGTGTGACCACTGCGGAAAATGTGTGTGGATTAGTAAAAAAAATGTGAGTGTATTGAGTTTTTCGAACTTGCAGTGTGATGTGAGATGGCTGGGTTAGTGATAGTGTTTATGAGCTTGTCTTAGTTGTACTACACTGATCGAAATCCATGGACGTAAAACAATGTCGATATTAAATGGGTTTGTGTAGATTTTGTATGAATGTTTATATGAATGACTAAAAGGGCAAATAGTTGAGTTCACGAAGAATATGGTAAAATTTTAAATATATTTTGTTGTTTTAAAATTTTAAATCTTATATTCCGAAAATGTAAAACAAAATGTGAAGAACATTTGATCTCTTTTATCCATAAGTTTGAAGTTTATTAAATCAAGTAATTCATTTCTTTAAAAAACAAAAAAAAAAAAAAAAAAACAAAAAATAGCAAAACTTAAAAAGATAAGAAATTTCAAAGGTTAAGTGGTATGTTACCAAAAACTAAAAAACTTACCAGCCTGCAGTAACTGGATATTTTTTCAAATTAAAAAAAAATGCATAAAAGACAGCTATAATGTTGTCAAATGGAGGCGACGTATGTAATTTATAGGAAATGTTTAATTTATAGATAAGTCTTCAAAATTTTTTCAACATTTTTGGTTTCTTTTAAACAAATATTCTCTGTGTACCTATTAAAAAAAATATATATGAATTTCAAAAGGCAATGCGACATAGACCTTCTTTGTTCAAAAGCTTTCATAAGACTGAATGAAGTTGTTGTTTACTTTTACTCTTTGGTGAGTATTTTGTTTTCGCTCGGCTGTATACATATAAGAAGCCAAGCACCAGCGTGCTTGGACCGGCCTTCACTGCTCTAGAGCCAAATGAAGCGCAACTCTGTTAATACCAAAAAATTGTATTTACCCTAAAACAAAATATTGCAAAATTTTATACATGTAAGTGAAAGGAGAAAACAATTTTGAGCTGATTGGTAGAAAACATTGACTTTTTATATATATTATAATGTTATGAAAGCATTTATCAGTTATTAATTACTAATTATTACAAACGGAATGACAAACTTATATACACCCTCTGCGTACAAATAATTAATAATACATGCTTTAAAAAAATTCTATGAATTGTTTATTTTTGCTCCCAATATTTTTTTTTCGTGATTTTTGTACTTATCTGTAATAATATTGACCACTTTTAACCAACAATTTAATATGATGTCCAATTTTAAACGAAAAAAC
Source organism: Cordilura impudica (assembly GCA_963682025.1). Classification (NCBI taxonomy): domain Eukaryota; kingdom Metazoa; phylum Arthropoda; class Insecta; order Diptera; family Scathophagidae; genus Cordilura; species Cordilura impudica. The sequence goes on along the minus strand of OY821518.1, from coordinate 193,124,363 downwards.
TAAATATTTCTGCGGGTTCCCCTATTAGACCTTCCTTGTTAGTGGAGGTTTTAACTTTCAGATTTTGTAATAATGCATTTGAAAATTTAAAAAAAATTGTCTTCTGCAATATGCAATATTTTTTAAGATAAAGCTTTCTGAAATTAAAAAAAAAAAAAACAATTATTCCTAATAATATTAGCGTTGTGTTTGTTAGTTTTAATAAAAACTATGTTCAAAATTTTTAATTGTTAAAAATTGTTATTCCGAAACTTTTAACCTAATTTTTCAAGAATTTTGGCGTTTGTTATTAGTAAATAAAATCTGGTAGCCATGTGTGCTACAGAATATTGTCGATTAATTCGGTGAAGTCGCTAGCTGATTGTTATGAAAACATTAATTTTTTTATATATTAATCAGAATGCTATGGAAACATTGATACATTATATAAATAAAATTATATACCGTATATATATTTTGTTTATTTAATATATTTATGTATATGTAAATATTACACACACAAAATACAAAATAAAAAGTTAATGTTTTTTTAAATAAATTAATACATAAGAAAATTCAAAAATAAATTTTTTTTGGCAAATTTACATTGTAATTTTTTTTATTAATAACTATAGTTTAGCATTATTTGCATTTGATGTTGGTGAATTTTTATACTATTATCACAACGACCGCAAAAAACGACAAGTCCAGCTATGACAACAATACGAAATGTAGAATAACAAGAACAATACAGAAACATAAATTTTTCAATTGTTTTTTACTTTTTCAGTGATTTCTCGGGACCTATTAAACCGATTTTCATGATTTTTTTAAACAGAAACTTTCTCATGATGTTAGTGAATCATTCTAATTAAAAACGAGTGCCCTAGCTATGCTATTGAGGGCGTGATCGTGACAAGAACAACATAGACAAATCATATTTTTTCAAGACTTTTTTACTTCTTCATTCAATTCTTGGGACCTAATTAACCGATTTGGACGATTTTAAACTTCTGAGGATGTCAGTGAATCATTTTTTATGCCAACGAGCACCCTAGCTGCCCGATTGAAGCCGTCATCGTGATTTCCACAAACGGACAGCGCTATATCAACTCCGCTTGTTATAAGGATCACAAATATATATATTTTATGGGGTCCAAATTTTTTCTTCTAATTATTACAAACGGAATGACAAACTTATATATACCCTCTGCACACTGGGGTGGAGTGTATAAAAATTAAAAAATCTGTAAATCTGCAAAACGGCTAAAAAGAAATACCTTTCAAATAATATACGTTTGGTCAATATCGGGATAAAACGGTAGAACAAAACATCGATGACAAGAAATCGCCAAGCCTATTAATATTATAAATAAGAATTAGGGGATATGATTTTATTTCATTAAACATATTACTAAAAATTTTACAAGTATATTATAAATTGACACTGGTTTTTTAGCTACCTAAAGGTGTGCCGTATATTATTTCTTATATTAAATATAATAAATGAAAAAATAATTTTATTTTTTTATGGGGATTTCTGTTAAGTTTTATTTGAAATTACAATTTTTTCATTTAGATATATTATAGTGGAAATACATTAGTTTTTTGCGTCTTCTTCTTTCCTTTCTCTATCCATACACGTACAATTTTCAACATGTAATATTTTCATCTGACCAAACACAATCTTCATAGTGTTCACCATATTTATTTTATATTTTTTTTTAATATTTTATATATTCCAGGCATGATTTAATATTAATAAGTTTATTTTTATGTTCATCGTAAGCGATATTTGCGGATAATTTAGGAAGTTGTATATTTCTACCAATATCATGTTGATTGTATATCATATTTTGAATGAATTTCTCTAAAATACATCCGTTATTTATATAAATCTATATGTCTGTTTCAAATATTTTTTCTATATTAAAAAAAATATGCATGATCAGCAAAAAAATTCTTTTCGATTTCCACTTAATCCACATTTTTCCATTTTACAATAGTAATATATTTATTCACTCAAACTTTTTATATCTACTAGCAGATTCTAGCCCTCGAAATTCGAGTGCAAATTCTAGGAAATTTTATTTTTAAATACAGACCCTAAAAGTATGCTAACCAATTATAGCCAATTCACAAATCAACACAAAAAACAAACTCATTTTTATTACAAACACATTAACAAATTTAAAAAACACGAATAGCATTGTATAATTTTATGTATTGTTAGTAGCAACTTTAAATGCAGTTTACTCCAAAAAAATTAAAATCTTTAAATTTCTTTTTAGCTGCCACCAGAGCTAAAAAGAAATACCTTTCAAATCAGGCATGTGTCGTCAAAATAGGATCGACTGACACAGTAGCATCGGTAACAAGAAATCGCCTTGCCTATTAATATTATAGATTTTATTTAAATTATTAGTTTGATAATAGTATGCGTTAAAATTCTATAAAAAATTAGTTATTGGACTAGTTGGTGGTAGTGGTTTTTTTTTAGCCACCTGACCATGTTCACAAACCCAAAGCTTGTGCCGTGAACTGGGATTTTTTTTTATATTAAGAGACTAACTTCACTATTATAAGCTTTTGAAAGTTATTAATCCCTTTAATGATAATTTTTTTTTATTTTTTATTTTATTTATTTAAAGTCTATGGAATTACAAATGTCCTTACAGACTAATATATTTAATGTATAAAATACATATAACAAAAAAAATAATGGCGATTTAATTATTTAGATATAGAATAATTTTGCGTTTCAAAGATTCTTCATTTTCGGACAAATCTATGATGTTGTAAATTCCATTAAATTGCTCACATAACCGGCGAAGTGGATCATTATTAGCATAGTTAAATCGAAAATAATTAATATTTAAGAGCTTAAAGTTACTTGGAGGTCTCGATGGTATATTAATTTGAATTCTACTTAACAAGTAATTGGAGTCAATGTCGCCATGGAATAAACTGAGTAGAGAGGAATTACTAAGCATTTTTCTACGACTTTTCAGTGTCGGTAACTTGATTAGAGCAAGTCTGGATTCATAAGAGGGTAAGGCACGGGAGTTCCAACCAAGTCCACGTTGACAGAATAAAAGAAATTGTTTCTGGACAGATTCGACGAAATTTATATGAATAATGTAACTCGGATCCCATATTATAGAACCATATTCCAGGATGGGATGAACCAGGGATGCATATAGCTGTTTGGTTACATATGCGTCAGAAAATTCTGTACTCCATCGCTTCATAAATCCAAGAACGCCATAAGCTTTGTTTATTGCTGAAGATATATGCAGACGAAAGTTTAATCCATAATCTAATAAAATACCAAGATCTGAGAATTTATCAACGGATTCCAATTCACTTTCATTCACAAAATAAGTAGTATGTAGATTATTACATCTGTAAAAGGACATATGCTTGCATTTTTTTATATTGAGCTCCATAAGGTTTATATTGCACCATCCACAAAAATTATTTAAATCGAATTGTAGCAAAAAATGTTGAAAGTAATTTTGAAGAGAGGAAAATAGTTTGACATCATCAGCGTATAAGAGATCATTGATAAATAAAGTAAAAAGTACTGGACCAAGATGACTTCCTTGTGGAACACCAGAAAACACTTCGTTTTTTTTAAACAGAAAACTAAAGAATTGCTGAAACCCATAGAATTCAGCTTGTATAATAATAAATCATGATTCACCTTATCAAAGGCTTTACTAAAGTCGGTGTAATCATGTGAGACTTATGGTCCTTTTTTTATGGGTAAGGGGTTTAAAAAAGCAATGCTCACTAAGAGGTTAACCACAAAAAAATATATATTTATATACGTTTATATTTTTGGTGACGAACGTATACACACACATACACTTATATTTTTTCCTATTTCCATACATACATACATACATTGATTATGTCTTTAAGATAATATAATGTTGAAAATGGGCTTAATGACATTATTTGTTTTTTTTAAGAGAAAAACAAAGAAATTGGAAATTCTTGAATGACTTAATTATAATTAGATGAAAACCAATTAATTTAATTTACTCCACTAGAAACTCATAGATATACATTGTATTAGAAAAGTTTTGAAATTTTTATCTATACTAATATAATAAAGAGGTAATGTGTGTTTGTTTGTTTGTTTGTTTGTAGGAGGTAATCTCCGTAACTACCCATCTGATCTTCCTGAAATTTTCATAGGGTCTTACTGCGGATATGGGAAGTGCTATAGGCTATAATTTTTTAAATATTTTTGGTGGGCGTGGCACCTCCCACACAAAGAAACTTTTTAATATCATATACATATATTGAGTACTATGATAGGGAGAGCTTTGAAAATTTGTGTGAGTTCACCTATTGTTAATATTAGTAGCTACGCCGGAAATGGGCGGGATCGGATAAGTGGGTGTGGTACCTCCCATACAAGTAATTGTTCAATATTATATATCTCGAGTACTGTGATAGAGAGAGCTTTCCAAATTTGTCTGATGTCACCTATTATTAATGTTAGTAGTCGGACAAAAAATGGGCAGTATCGGACCAATAGGCGTGGCACCTGCCATACAAATTAAATATAAAATGCCATATATCTGGAGTACTATAATAGTGAGAGTCTTAGGACTTTGCGTGAGCCCATAAGTTATTCATTTGATTAGTTAGACAAAAAATGGGCGTGGTCGGAGCAGTGGGCGTGGTACCGCCCATACAAAGTAAATATATGATATATAATTGGTGTGCTAAAAAATTAAGCTTTGACACTTTGCACGAGCTTATCAGATCTTAGTATGTGTAGTCGAACAAAAAATTGGCGGGTTCACAACAATGGGCGTGGCACTTCCCATGCAAAGTAACTATTTAATGTCATATATCTGGAGTACTGTAAAAGAGAGCTTTGTGGCTTTGCGTGAGCCCATAGGTTCTTTGTCTGATTAGTCGAACAAAAAAATGGGCGTGATCCGAGCAGTGGGCGTAGCACCACCCATGCAAAGTAGATATCTTATATCATATAACTGGTGTACTATAAAAGGGAAAGACTCGACATTTTGGATGACTCCATCAGATATTAATGTGAGTAGTCCAATAAAAATTGGGCGGGATGGGATTAGTGGGCGTGGCACCTCCTATGTAAAAAATATGAAGCACTACGAAAGCGACAGTCTTTTGACAAGTTCGTTAGTTATCAATGTGATTTGTTGTGGAAGATATATCGCCAAAATCAAAAATCACCAAACCCAAAAATCGCGAAAAATAAAAATTGTCCAAAAAAAAAAAAAATATTCAAAATAAAAAGTGGCCAAAATCAAAAATTGCTCAAAAGAAAAATTGGCAAAAGATATTCTAAGTTCAAGGCCAACAGTTAAGTGTTGCCAGATCTAATATGAATAATCCATCTTCTTCTCATGGGCAGCTACATGTACTTTGCTCCAGGGTAGGAACGCCCAAAAATCTGATAATTGTTGTACCGAATGAAAAAACAAAAAACATTGTATAGCAGCATCGGCAAGCATTGAAATAGAAAAATATATACTAATAATCTATATTAACATAATAAAGAGATAATATTTGTTTGTAGGAGGTAATCTTCGTAACTACTCATCTGATCTTCCTGAAATTTTCACATAGTTTTACTGCGGATATGGGAGTGCTACAGGCTTTAATTTTTTAAATATTTTTAGTGGGCGTGGCACCTCCCATACAAAGTAAATTTTTATAATCATATATATTAAGTACTATGATAGAGAAAGCTTTGCAAATTTGTCTCTATTATTAACGTGAGTAGTCAGACAAAAAAATGGGCGGGATTAGATAAATGCGCATGGTACCCCCACACAAACTTTATATTAAATGCGATATATCTGAATTACTGCATTAGTGAGAGCCTTGGGATTTTGCGTGAGCCCTTTCATAACGATTCGGAAGGGGGGAGGGGGAGGGTGTAGCGAAGCACACCGGGTTACATCTAGTATTATGTAAAGAAGCAGCATTTTATAGAAGACAAAGCATTTATAAATACATTTGTAATTATACTTAAACCGAGTTCAAGTTCTATATATATTTTTTTTTTAGCAATAAGAGATATTTCAACTCGCGCAAAATATTATAATCAAAATATAAATAAACACGGGAATAAATTAAGCGTTATAAAAAAATATTTTGTTTAACATTATGTTACATTTAAATAAACTAAATATTTTGATTACCAAAAGATTTTGATATATCATAAATGGTTTTTAGCAAGCTTAGAAACAACAACAAAAATTTTATATTTGATCTAATTTAAGTTTTCATTGACATTTTCTATCCAGATTATAAAAATGTTCCTACAAAATACCTACAAAATTAATTAAATTTACTAAAATATGATCATAATTCTGTAATAATTTAATGATATATTGAAAACTTACTCTATTCATATAGTTTTTTTTTTATTAAAAAATCAATTCTATAGTTCTTCTTACATCGAAAGCGTTGAGTAAGTTGCCAAAATTACTTAAATTTTCTTAAAATCTTGAAATGATTAGCTCATTTATAATTAACTAGCAGATCCCAGCGCTCGAAATTCGATTGAAATTTCTAGGCAATTTTATTTCTCAACTTAGCCAATTCACAAACCAACACTTTTTCGGTTTATTCTTATTGAAGATAACAAACTGAAGATAACAAACTCATTAACAACCACATTTACAAATTCGATAACAAGAAATCACCTAGCCTATTAATATTATAGATATCTAGTTATGAAAAAAGGTTTCTTTTTAGGAAAAAGTAAATTTACTTAGGAGAAGGTGTTTTTTTTAAAGTACATTATTCAATTTGTATTTTTTAATTTTCAATTTTTAATTTGTTGTACATTCATATAAGGAGCGGCCAAAAGTACTAAACGTTGTCCTATCGGGTTGTTATTTGTTATTTTTTTGATGTAAAAAAGAAAAACAATTTATATCGTGAAAATTACCCCATGTATTCCCCTAGCTCCCCTATACTGTTAATTAAAAACCTTATTACACTCCTTAACATGGCCCAAACGCATCTACCGAAAAACCGCTAGCTGTTCTATATTTATTGGAAATAAAATTAAAACAAGCAAAAAAATTAATGGGATTTTGAAAAATGTTTTTAATATCAATACTCAGTACTGCTTTCAACATCTTCACTATAGCTGTCCATATCAGACATAAAATGATCGAGCTCATTGGCGTTCTCGACAAATTTGACGTCCATTACAAATTTGGAAATGTTGTTGTTGTCAGTTCTTACTTTTTTTTCTTTATGCCTATAAATTGATAAAATAGGTTCTGAAGCTAGCAAAAGAAGTTGGGATACATTATGATTTGTAGCATGTCGTGAGTGCTTTCTAGATGGTGAAGTCTAATGTTTCGGATATGCTTATGTTCAAAATTGTTTGTAACCTTTTGCGGCAGAGGTTTCAGTTACTTCTATGGGGTTTGGGAGCAGTTCATTTTTCAATTTAAACAGTGAAGAGTAGCATGGAAAGTAGTCCGGGTGTAGTGCGTTTACGGCAGCCTTCACCTTATTGTGTAGCTATCTACGGGCAAATTAATGTCAACATAAAAAGACAGTGCTTTCTCGACGGATAGACATTTATCACTTCTACTTGTGTTTCCAATTTTGGTTTTTATTTTATCAGCAGCTTATTTGATGCCATCATATGGATAGGAATCAATTATTTCAGCAACTCTTCGCCTCTTGATAATCTTGGCCCTTTCACTTGCTTGCTCTATAACATGTAACAGAAATAAGCCCAAATTATAGTTTAATCGGCCAAAGTGGATAAAAAATATTTTCAGTAGCATACTCTATCATTTTGGTCGCTTTCCAAGTTCTTCATATCGAAATAAGCTTCCAGATTAAGCTTTATTTCATCTTTTTTATCTCCTTTGCAAGCCTGCGTGCACTCCGAAAATTTATTTCTAAATTTTGTATTCTATTTAGCAATTTTTCTGCATTCAAATGCTTTTGGCTTTTTTGTTGGACAAACGCCATCATTTCTTACGTAGCTGCCTTCTTATTTTCTGCAGCCATCTAAACATAAAAAATTTCACTCATTTTAATAACCACACCCACTTAAAAAATGTTGTTTCTCTGTCAAAGTTGTTCTTTGCTTTACAAAGGAAGCCAAAAACATGTATTTATCCTACCCCAATATACATTCCTATTCATTGTGTCATGATCAATGTTGTCACTTGCCTATGTACTTGTGTGTATATGTAGGTTTGTTTGTTCTTTTATTAGTTGCACGTCATTGTGCGTACACATGTACTTAAATACTCTACATACACTATACCCTTATCCTCAAGAAAAATCTTATAATTTTGTTTACATAAATTATGGGATTTTTCTGACTTAAACATAAAATATTTTGTAACTTGATTTTTATTGTTAACTTTTTGTTTACAATAACATTTTGGTTTCAAATTGGTATTTTGTATTTCTTATTTTGTATTTCTTATGTTATGTTTTATTTTTAGTTCTAACCTTTATATTTGTATATGTTGTTTTTATTACTGTTTACAATATATATAATTTTAAAATATAGTAATTTAATAGCAAATTAAAAATTCTTTTATTTTATGTTCTTTTTGTTTTCTACAATGTATTTTATTTTGTTATTGTTCTTACATAATATTTCTTTAACAAATTTTTGTGTACAGTTTTTATTTTTTCTTTGATTTTTATATCTACATTTACATATTTGATTTTTATTACTTCATAGGGTCCATCGTAAGGTGGTTCACTCTTTTTTCTGTTCCCTACTCTTACTAATACTAAGTCCCCTATTTCTAATTCTATGCTATTTTCGTTTGCTGAAGAACTTTCCTTTCGTTTCATTTTGACTTTTTCTATCATTTTTCTTGCATTGTCGAAAAAGTACTTTAATCTAATTCTTAGCTCATTAGCGTAATTTTCAAAATTGTATATTTCACCTTGGTCTTGTATTTCGTCACCAGGCAAGTTCGGTAATTCGCCAAAAATCAGTTCAAAAGGAGAATAGCCATTGTCAACATGTGGAGTAGTATTATATGCAAATTAAAGTATGGCACCCAAGAGTTCCAATCATCATCATCAACAATGGATAGAAAATATTCATTTAAAACTCTGTGATTTCTCTCAACAGTTCCAAGTGTTTCATGATGATAAGGGGTTGAAAATCTTTGTTCCACTTTTAGCACTTCACATATCTCCTTCATCAGTTGATTTGTAAACTCAGTCCCTTTGTCCGATTTCAAAGTTTTAAATATTCCATATTTCAGGATAACATTTTCAACTAGTGCCTTAGCTACAGACTTTGCTTCTTTAGTCTCTATTGGACATATTTTACATATTTCGTTAACTCGCATTGCATTGTGAGTATGTATCTAAATCTTTCCGATGGTCTCAGTGGACCTACTGTATCAATCACCATAGTTTCAAAACTTCGGCATGGTGTGTCAGTCTTCTCGAATTTTTCTTTAGTGTGTTTTATTTGCTTGTTTCTTTGGCAAATATCACACGTTTTTACAAATCGTTTTACCATTTTATACATATTTTTCAATATGTATCTTTGTTTCAAAGCGTTTTCCTAACTATAAAATGTCCTCCGCATGGTGTGTTATGATAAGCTTCTATTAATTCTTTTTTTCTATTTTTATCTTTTATATTCTAAGGATTTCTATATAACAATATTCTGACGTCAGTTTCCTTGTTTTCATTTATGATTTCTATGAATCTTTCATGTGTCACTAGGTTGAATATTCATCACCCTTCTCGAGAGCGTAACCTTTGTAATTGAACTTCTCTAATCGATGGTAGTTTCTCCAATATATTATCTAAATAGTATGGATTATCGCTACATCTTATGGCCATTTCATTGAGACTACTGTTGTCTTCAATTTTTATATTCTTAGTGCACCTTTCATATAATTTAAATTTTATCCTCTTCGCGCGCTTTATGTCATTTATTGATGAACAGCCCCATATCATGAGTTGATCAGGCTCCGTGTCGGTTGTCACATTTACTTTTCTATTTTCCTCACTTTTAGCTTTATCATTTACTTCCTTAACTTTAGCATTTTCCTTGATAGACTTTAAGTTTTTATTTTTATTTTTCATTCCTCTTGTTATCACCAATGCTTTTTTTACGGATTCATCTATCCCGGGAGGTATCATCGTATTTAGTATGTCAGAGTCCAGATCAATTCTGGAAAGTGCGTCTGTATTAGTATTGTTTATTCCTTTTTTATACACTATATCAAAATCATAATCTGATAGTTCCAAACGTATTCTTGTCAATTTCGAGCTTGGGTTTTTATGTGAAAATAACGCAACTAGTGGCCAGTGGTCAGCTACCACTATAAATTTTCTACCATACAAATAGGGTCTGAAAAATTGTATGCCCCAATGTATACCAAGTAATTCCTTTTCTATTACTGGTTTGTTTTTCTCATGCTTATTTAAAGATCACCTTGCGTACGATATTGACATATCTTCGCCAATTTCCCCTTCTGACAAAACCGCTCCGAGTGCAAAATCGGATGCATCTGTTGTCAAAATAAAAGGTTTGTCGAAATTTGGATATTGTAGGACTGGTGGACTTATCAGTTTCTGCTTTAATGTTTCAAAACCAGGTTGACGTTTCTCTGTCCATTCAAATTTCACTTTCTTTTTAAGTAATTCATTCAAACAACTTGCTATCTCCGCAAAATTTTCAATAAATCGTCTGTAGTAGTTATAAAACGCAACGAATCTTACGTCATCGGCGTTTTTTGGTATGGGATATCTATGTATCGCATTAAATTTACCAGGGTCTGGTTTTACACCTTCTGAAGTTATTAAATTACCAAGATATACAACCTCTGGTTTTAAAACGCAGCATTTACTTGCATTAAGCTTTAAATTATATCTTGTTAATCTATCGAGAACTTTTACAAGGTTTGCATTATGATGCTTCAAACTGCATCCGAAAATAATTATATCATCAACATAGAGAAATGCTTCAGAGTCTAAGCCTGATAAAGCAATTGTCAACATTCGTTGGAAGCTATTTGATGATATTTTTAAACCAAATGGTAGTCTCGTATACTGGTAATGACCATTTGTCGTTGAAAAAGCAGTATATGGACGTGATTTTCTATCGAGTTCTATTTGATGGAATGAACTTGTCATATCCAGCGTTGAAAAATATTTCGCTCTACCTAGTTTGTCTAAGACATCGTCTAATCTCGTTAACGAAAATTTATCATTGACGACTTTGTCATTTAATTTTCTGAAATCTACTACTAGTCTCCATTTCTTTAAATCAGTTTGTTCCCCTTTTGGAACCAATAATATAGGAGCATTGTACGGGCTTATTGATGGTTCTATTATGTCATCATCCAATAACCTTAAATGTCAATATATATTATTAGATTATCATAGTCTATATTACATTTAAATCTCGACAGGAAATCTCTACCTAGGATTCTCTCAGTGTTTATTGGAAAATCATTTTCTACTAATTGCACTTTATGTTCTATGACAGTATAATTTATATTTATTTTTATCATGGTGGAACCAATAGATCTAACCTGTTCCTTTGATATACCTGTTAAACAACAGTCATCATTCGAATCTACATCGTAACGGTAAAATAAATTCTGCTTGCAGAAAGAGACATCTGCTCCTGTGTCTATTAAAAATGTTAATTTAGGATCTGTGTCCAATATATTCAGTTCGATGTAATTTCTTAGATTCGATGATATTATAAATATTTTTTTCCTGTCTAATTCATGCCCCTTGGAGATTCTCTCTGCGTAATCTCCGGCATCTGGAAGTTTCCCTGAGTCTCTGCTCTATGTACGTTGAAACTTCTGTTATTGTTTGTTCTGTCACGGTAACTGTTATTACCCCTGTTGCGATTGTTGTTACCATTTCTACGGTAACTATCTTATATATTAAAAGAATTTATGAATAAACTCTGCATTCAAGATTTTTTTCAATATTTTTCTTCTCTCAAACCTCTATAACTAGAGTTCTAATTAACGTAGGCTGTTGACATAGGTCTAAGAACAGTCAGTGGATTAACTGCTTAAATTCGTTGGGTTTGAGGAAAGTTATGCGTGGAGAATCAATTTTACTTTTGCTGTACGTTAACTTATCTTGGCATATTTTGGTATTACTGTACGTTAACTTATCTTGGCAAATTCGTTGGGTTTGAGGAAAGTTATGCGTGGACAATCAACTTTACTTTTACTGTACGTTAACTTCTCTTGGTATATTTTGGCATTACTGTACGTTAACTTCTCTTGGCAAATTTTGGTATTATATTATAAAAATTAATATAATATAATATAATGCTGCGGAGCAGCAGGGGTCCTCTAGTTATTATTATTATTATTATTATTATTTCTACTAACATTCCCATTGTTGCTAGTATTTTGTAAATCATTTCTGACATGGACATTATTACCCGAACGACACACCTTTGCAAAATGGTTCATTTTTCCGCAATTCTTAAATTTTACACCGTTTCCTGGACATCTATTGCCATGCATTGAACCACATTTGTCACACTTTGGACGTCGCTGTACATTTGCAACGTAACCATTCGCAGCATACAACACTTGTCTCTGTGTTGAACTGGATTCTGACTCTTCCGCAATCTTCAATGCGTCAGCGAAATTTGTAACCCTACTGGCATTTATGGTTAACAAGATCTGTTGATCTCTCAAACCATATTTGAAAGTATTAAATGCCATTATGTTATTAGTTCTAACTATAGAAGCTCTGCCAGTTTCTCCGACCACTGATATTTGAATCTCGTTCAATTCTGAAATTAGCTCTTGTATCTTGTTAGCAAATTCCCTTTCCTTTTCTATATATTTTTTTCTATATATAAATGACTCATTATTTATTTTTCTCAAAAAAAAAAATTTTTTTTCTTATTCAATTTTTGTTTTTTATTTTTCTTTTCCCTTTTACAAAAAAAACTTTTTTTTTTTTTTATATACATTTTATTTTCTTTTACATTTAATTTTATATTTTGATACAATTTGTAATTTTCCTTAATTTTTGTTTGGGTGAGTATGAAATGTCTTATTGCTATAGTCCAGCTCTTATATTCTGTCTTCATATTTGTCTTTTCACATATCTGCGTAGATATTTCATTATTACAACTATTGTCACCAATACACAGACCAGAATCACTATCTCAAGGCTGACGCTTACTGCAGTTGGTGCTTGGGATGTTGCCGAAATCACTTCGTTGATTTTTTTTTGGGTGCTCCCCATTTTTTGCTCGATGATAATTTCTTCATTTTGCGAAATTCTTTTATTTCCAATTTTATTTTATTTACTCGATCTTGTAGGTTGATTCTAACCTCTGCGTTTTCGGTGTACGAAAGTTGCGAATTAATTATGGTTAGTTTTTCTATGCTCATACAGGAACTCGACCGAGAACTTGTATTATTTGTCACAAAAACCTAAACTATCTCTTTTCCCCAGACTTGTCCACCGCAGATGCCACCGTCGTGCAACACGGAAGCCAACCAATGCTCTTAGCATCGGTTTATCTCCCGTCGGACTCACCGACACCTCCACCGACGTCGGAACTTGAAGAGATGGTAAAAACGGCCAGGATAACAGGTAAGGAAATTCTCATAGGGTGCGATGCGAATTCTCACCATATAGCTTGGGGAAGTTCGAACTGTAACCAAAGGGGGGATGCTTTACTTGAATTCCTTAACGAAAATGACCTTTTTACCCTTAATGTTGGGAACACGGCAACCTTTGTTAACAAATTAAGGGAAGAGGTTCTAGATATTTCAATTTGTTCGAAAAATTTAGTGGATGATATCCAAGATTGGCATGTCTCTAGCGAACATTCCTTCTCGGATCATCGATACATTTTATTTAAACTGACACACCCACCACCTGAACCCATCAAGTTCAGGAATAAGGCTAAGACTGATTGGCCTTAATTTAGAAGAAATCTACAAGCCCGTCTAACTACTCCTCGCACAGACTTAATGTATGTCGAAGAGGTTGACGAGGAAGTGGACAAAATAACGAGGAGCCTAATTGAGTCCTTCAAGGAATGCTGTCCACTCCGGGAAAGGAGATCTCCCCGAGATAAACCCTGGCTAACAGGGGAATTGATAAATCTTGGGAAGGACGTCCGAAGACTTTTCAATAGGGCTCGTAAAAAACACGCAATATACTGGGATGACTACCATGTTAAGCTCAGGGATTACAACAAAAAGATTCGAATAGCCAAACGCAACTCCTGGAGACACTTCTGTGAACAGGTTGATAGCGTTAATGACGTCTCAAAAATCAAGAAATTCTTATCGAAAACCCATTCGCAGCCTGAAACTCTTGTCGATAGGGACGGGATTCGGGCGGAATCGACGGAACAATCCTTAAGAATATTGATGGAAACACACTTTCTTACCGAAGAATATGGGCCGAATAGGGACCCTGAAATTGGTACCAATGTGTCCCGACGAACTGGAACCAACGTGGAACAGCAGACGGGACCCGAAGGGGAACAACATGAAGGGCCTAATGAGGAACAATATCGAGAGGAAAGATATGATAGGATAACCGAAAATATGGTAATTAAGGCAATACAAAGCTTTGCCCCCTTTAAGGCAGCAGGCCCAGATGAAATCTTTCCTGCTCTATTACAAAAGAGCGGGGACTTGAATGGCAGTAGTCTGGCTGGCATATTCTCTGCTTGCCTAAAACTTGCGTATACCCCCAGAGCATGGCAGGAGGCCAAAGTGGTCTTCATACCAAAGCCGGGAAAGGAAAGCTACGCGAACCCTAAGGCCTATCGACCGATAAGTCTTACATCCTTCCTACTGAAAACCATGGAGCGAATAGTCGATAACATGGTTAAATCTCAAATCCCAAATGAGCTGTTGAAGTTCAAACAACACGCTTATTTAAAGGGACGCTCAGTAGAAACTGCGCTTCATGAAGTAGTTCACCACATAGAAAGATCTTTCGATCTAAAAATCTTTACTCTAGCCATATTCATTGATATAGAAGGAGCTTTTAACAATGTATCAACAAATACGCTACTCCACTCCCTAGAACGATTCGACATCGACCGGGATATCAAAGCCTGGATCAGTCACATGCTAGGGAATAGATGGATAAGTTGCGAGGTTGGTGGCATTAAAATAAGAGACAAGGTTTGCTGTGGGACACCTCAAGGGGGAATTCTATCCCCCCTTCTCTGGGTGACTACTATAAACAGTCTTCTAAGGATTCTAACCAATAAGGGTTTCCAAACTGTCTGCTACGCAGACGATGTAGCGATACTGTTAAGGGGGAAAGATCCTAGAAATTTATGTAGGAGGGCATCGGATGCACTCGAAATAGCATACGATTGGCCACAACCAAGGGGATTAAATGTGAACCCGGAAAAGACTGAAATATGCCTCTTTACTAGGAAGACGAAAATAGTCGAATTCGATGAACCCCGCTTCCAGGGCAAAACGATTAGAATCACACAAACGGTGAAATACCTTGGGGTGATTCTCGACAAAAAGCTCACTTGGAAGGACCATATTGGGAGCAAAGTCGCGAAGGCTCATCGGATATGGGCCATTTGCAGAAGAGCTATAAGTTCAAAATGGGGTTTAAACCCGAGGATGACTCATTGGCTTTACACGAGCGTCGTTAGACCAATTCTAACCTACGCACCCGTAGTCACATGGACATCAATGAACAGGAAATGCTATATTAAACCATTCCAAAAAATGCAACGCCTCTGCTGCATAGGAATCAGCGGCGCAATACGGACTACATCTACGAGGGCTTTAGAGACGATTCTATCTATACACCCGATCGAGATTAGAATTAAATATGAGGCAGCTCTGGCCATGTTACGACTAAGAGTAACAGGGGAATACATCACCGACCATATGACCAGACACCAAACAATATTGGACCAGATACCGGAATTCAACAAAGTGGATTTTAGCTGTGATAGAATCGCGGAAGTGTCGACAAACATACCCTGCAGTATACGGATACCTGACAGGGAAAGCTGGTTGAACGAAAATTTTCTACGAAACCTTCCAGGGTCACACTACTACACAGACGGATCTAGTCTGCATGGTAGGACTGGTATAGGTTTCTATGATGAGGACCGTTCCAATGGCATACACCTACGCATTCCGGACCACAACTCTGTCTTTCAGGCCGAAGTGGTCTCGATAACGGAATGCATAAGATCTATTGACGTACGGGCAATCCCAAGCCCCGGAGACGTGAAAATATTTTCGGACAGTATAGCGGCTATCAGGACGATATCCTCGGACAAAACTAGATCAAGGACTGTCCTCAGATGTAAGGAGGAGCCTTTCCAGGCTCTCAAATTGAAACTATCGGAGTGGGCAACTAATTCACATACTTCAATTTGGGAGGAAACTGACGTGGGTAAGACTACGAAGATACTATGGGGCTCTCCAAACACTTCAAAGACTAAGGAAATCCTTAGTCTAAATAGAAAGGAACTGAGTAGGATTATTGGCATCCTCACTGGACACTCTGAACTGAGGGTTCATCTATACCGTATAGGACGGGCAGAATCGGCCACATGCAGAGCTTGTGGAGAGGATGACGAGACCCTAGAACACTACCTTTGTTACTGTCCTGCATTTGCCGGAACAAGGGTCAGAAATTTATCCAACGAAATCATACCAGGCCTAGCGGCTCTTAGGGGGATACGCTGGAAAGCACTCAGGAGATTTGCTATCGAGACCGAACTCCTAAGTTAAATAAGGAGTAGATTAACGGATGAGCACGAGGATGTAGAGCGCACAACAAGCCGACTTTCTGGCTTAAGTGTATATCCGGGTTAAACGGATATGAGCTATGTGTATACATGGCTCCTCTTTTTCAACCTAACCTAACCTAACCTTCCTTATTTTTAATTCTTATTATTTTCACAAAACACACTAAAATTATTCTATCCTTGACGCAATCTTGTCGGTTAAGCATATGCTTTATACCGTTCTTAATGCCGTCAGCGCAGCAAACTAAGGATTAAGCTAATGCTTTATATCCTTTTCGCATTACGCTTGGATATATAATTTTTCCTTAAATATTTTATTTGCTTGTTTCTTACTCAATACAGGATCGACTGGGCTGGATTGGCTGTTCTTGCAGGATCTACTAGGCTGGCAGTATTCACAATTGCAGGATCTGAAGTTGCAGGATTTGAAGTTTAATTATTGCAGGATCGGCTGGGCAGTCTTCGCAGGATCTGGCTTGGTTGGTAGGATCGACTTGTTGGGCAGGATCGTCATATAGTAATTTTTTGGACGTTACTTGATGTGCTTAATGAAACAACCTTGCATATTGATTGTTAAAATAGAACTTGTCTTTTTATTAAAATGTTTGCCTATTTATATTCTTACGATAAAATCATAATTCCAGCAATATTGAGTGGCTTCACTAGTCACTCATAATTTCTCTTAAACTCTCAGTATTATAATTTACATTGTTCATTTTAATATACCTATGTACGATCGTACTAGGCGACCATGAATTTTGGGTGGTTGTTAATTCTCTTTACTAACATGATTCATTTCATATGAGTACAATTCCAAATTACATGAGTGGAATTGTACTGGTCAAATGCAAACTGATACAGCACACTAATACATGCGCTGCATGCAGTTTTACAAATGAAATCAAATATAGTTGCTCTACATACCAACCCTATTCGATTTCATTGCTTAAAGTGCTATTACATGATGTGTTTTTTACATATGTACTGTCAAATTTTCCCACAGCAGAAGTTGTACACATCGTGTGATACATATGAAACATTGTTTATGTACAATACATGAGGAAAGTCACATGTACATTTTTCAATTAGAACAGGTTATATTTTTGCATGACAAACATATGAAAATACAACACTGCTTGTGGCGAAAGAAAAACAGAATAAATTTTAAAGATTAATATTGAAAGAAAAATAAATTGTTTAGTATTAATTAACAATTAAAAAATATATAACCTTTTTTTTAACAATAAATTTTTGTAAATTCACAAATTAAATCAGCTGTTGTTTATGAATCGTATGTAAAAGACAATTTTGACAGACATGAGGAATTTCATATGGATCGAAAAAGTTTCAGTACATATGTAAAAAACACTTCGTGTAATAGCATCTTTAGAGCATTAACCTGCTCAGTCAAACAAACACATTGAGCCATTTGTTTAATTCATTTACATTTTGTATAACCTACCCCAATATTCATTCTATTCATTGTGTCATGATCAATGTTGTCGCTAGCCAATGTACTTATGTGTATATGTAGGTTTGTTTGTTCTTTTCGTTTATTAGTTGCACCTCATTGTGCGTACACATACTTAAATACTCTACATATACTACACATCGTTAGTAGAAACTTTTATGTAGACTAGTCCACGCAATGTAAAAGCAGATAGTAAACGATTCTACTTACGTAAATCAATCGCGGTCTGAAATATTTTGAAAGCCATTTGGCTTGTCTGCAGGAAGTATTGATTAAAAAATTCATTTTACATGTATTCATTGCGAATTTTTATAATGTTTTTTAAGTTTTTTTTCTTTTGCTCTTATTTCTAATTTTTACTAATTCTATTGGCGATTTGTTGAAGATTACTATAATTGTTTTTAAAACGTTCGACCTTGAATCTCCCTTCAGCTCGGAGCCTCCTCTCATATGGGTGATCAATTACATGGAAGAACCTTGAATCGTTGTAAAACTCATTGGCTAGTGTTGTATGGTAGATATTTTTAAAATTGAGTATGAATAGATCCCGGGCAATATTATTGGAGTTATAGTTAGTAAAATAGTTGTTATTTGCATTGTTCTGGTAGTTATTTATATTACTATGTGCAGGAATATGTATGTTGTTGTTCATAGTGTTGTGTTCGTTGTAATTGTTGGTAGTCTCGTGGAACATATTATTTTCATTAGTGCATTAGTGCTGTTGTATTTCTGTTATTGTTGATCATGCTGTTGTTTTCATTGTAGTTAACAGTTTCATTAGCTAATTCTTGGAAGTTGTACACGTTTATGTTGTTCACATTATTGTTGTTGTTGTTGTTCACATTGTGGACAATGTATGTATCATTGCTATTGTTTTCGCTGTTATTTATGTCGATTTATGTTTATTTATGTTGTGTGTATTGTTGTTTTGTGTAGTATTGTTAATGTTCACGTTGTAATAGTCGTTGTTGTAAATATTTCCAATGGTATTGTTAATTGTGTATTGATGGTTTTTCCATAGAATTTTTAGTATTCGGTTTTGAGTGTTTTGCATGTTTTACAACATGTTGCACTTCCCCACGCGGTTATCCCGTGCCTAAGATAGGATTCAGCTAACGAAAAGTAAGCTTGTCTTAAAACAATGTATGTTGCTGAGTTACTGAGGTGATAAAATAAATGCAGATTTACGTAGTTTCCTCTGTAGGTTTTCTACGTGTATATTCCATTCAAAAAGCTGGTCAATGTGGACGCCGAGGTATTTACAAGAGTTAACTATATAGGCATTACATGTATCGTTTGTGTTATTAATATTGTTTGCTTTACTGTGCAAGCACTCCGTGTTGTATATTAATTTGATGTCAATATGCTTGATGTTTGGCGGTCTTATATGCATTAACTTTGTTTTTGTTGCATTTATGATTAGTCCATTATCATGGCACCATTTAGTTGCAAAGTCCAGCTGATTTTACATTATTTTAGTGGCTGTCTCTACGTTTTTGTGTGATACAATAATGGCGGTGTTATCTGCATAAGCAAATGTAACGCAATCCTATAAAGAGATCATTTCGTTTGCATAGATGATATATAATATTGGTCCCAGTTTTGATCCCTGCGGGACGCCATAGTCGTATTGAGTTTCGTTGCTTAGGTTGTCATTGATCTTAATGCGGTAAGATCTACATCTCAAATAGTTTTTGAACCATTGCAGAGTTTTCCCTCTAATACCATTTCTATCTAATACTTCGATAAGTTTTTCATGGAATTAAGTATCAAATGCTTTACTGAAGTCTATAAATAATACATACCAGGCAACTAAGACTCTTGCTCAGGCAGTTGTTAATGTGGTTTCCTAGTAGTTGATTTATACTTTTCCCCTTTTGAAATCGTATTGATTTGTGTGTATAATGCAGAATTTTTCCAGATAATTGGTGACCCTTCTTACTATAATTTCTTCGAGTATTTTTCGATCACTGGTAATATTGCAATTGGTCTGTAGTTGTTGTAATCAGTTTTGCTTCCACTCTTATAAATTGGCCGAATCATTGAGGTTTTTAATAGTTTAGGCACAATTGGATTATCCAAACTAGAGTTTATTAGCGCTGTAATTACTGGTGTTATAATCATTGCGTTAGTTTTTAGATGTTTTGTTCTTATCCCATAAGCTCCATTCGTTGAGTTAAGAAACATAGAATTTTTTTGTGCTATTTCAGAATTGTTTATTGTTTTTATGTTACAATTATGAATGATTTTTTGTACATTGTCTTTAAAATTTAATGCAAAATTATTTACAATTGTATTTAAATTGTGGTTTTGGAAATTTTTTTAAAAGTTTCATCTATATTATTAGTTTTTTGCCAATAATTTCACTTATTAATTACCAAATGATACGCATATTACATCGGTTTTCTATACATTTATGTCTATAATAATTGTTTTTTTGCATAATAGTTTTTTATTTAAAGAATTTTAAATGTTTTAAAGTCTTTTTCATAAATTTTATTATTTCGATTGTTTCGCCATTTTCTATTAATTTTATCCCGTATCTCACAACTATTGATTAACTCTTCGCTAATCCAAGGATTTTTTGGTCTTTTTTATATTTTATATTTTTAGAGGTTTCATATATATCACAGAACTTTTCGTATATGTTTTTATATAATTCATTAGTGTTCAGGTTTTGAAGTATTAAATCATTCCATGTTATATTTTTTATTTTTCTATTTACTTTATAACTGACTATTTCCCATCCCTGGTTGTTCTGTTTGGTAATACCCTGTATATTTTGTCTGTCTTCTTCATGCACACAACAGAAGAGCGAATAGTGATCAGATACTGTTGTTGTTATCACTGCAGCATAAGTATGGCTATTCGATTGTTTGTTTTTTACAAACAGATGATTAATGCATGTGCTTGTGTTTTTGTTTAATCTTCACGTGTACTTTCGTATATTAGACACTGGATACCATTATATTTGTTTCAACAAGAATGATAAATGTTGTTTTGTTTATTATACACTCCGGTTCACTTATTTACAGGCACTAAAAATTCCATATTCAGCAGCCTGTATCTTTTGCAATTTTTAACTGATTACAGAATTTTAAAATGGAAATGGACGCTAGACATCTTGAGATATAAAAAAATTCATGACAATAGTGGTTTCTAAACTAAAGAACTTTTTTTTAAAGCAATTTATAAAAAAAGTCCAAATATGTGCTATTTTTTTTTTTGTTCACTTGAATAAAGGCACTTTAACTAATTTTAATGAAAAACAGTTTTTCGTGTTTTTTTAATTTATTATACTTTATTTAAGAACTATTAGTACAACCCCCTTTGTTTTTAATAACTTCAAATATACGGGTTTTCATTGACAGATAAAGAAAATTTATGTAATCCAGCGAAATTTGATTCCAAGCATCCTTAATGGCCTGAATTAGTGACTGCTTGTCATCAAATTGTTTTTAATAACTGCAAATATACGGGTTTTCATTGACAAATAAAGAAAATTTATGTAATCCAGCGTAATTTGATTCCAAGCATCCTTAATGGCCTGAATTAGTGACTGCTTGTCATCAAATTGTCTACCTCCTTCATAGACCTTACGAGATAACCAACCCCAGACAATTTCGATAATGTTTAGATCTGGCGAATAGGGTGGCGAGTCAAGAATATTAACATTTTGGCTTGCAATGATCTCCTTTACTACTCTGGCGTTGTGTATAGGGGAATTATCCTGTTGCAATATCCAAGATATGGGACCAAATAGTTCACTGAACTTCGGAAAAGCCGATTCCAATAACGTTTTATAGCTTGCACCAGTCAATTTTGCACTTTGAAATTCAAGATTGATGGTGCCATAGTACGTAATAGCACCCCACACCATAACGCCGCCCTCTCGGCTGTGATGTCGGTTCAAAAATCGCTTTTCTTTGCGCAGATCATGGAAATAATAGTTGTAGCCATCAGGCCTATCCAAATTAAACTTCTTCTCTTCACATCGCATACCATGTAGTCTCTTGCGAATTGAAGCCGCCTTTCCTTATGAGGAGCATTAAGTGGCGGTTTTTTTGTAATTTCAGGTATTTAAGATACTCACAGCTCTTAATTACTCTGCGTACTGTTGACTTGCTCGCTTGCACTCCAGCTTGAGCTCTTATTTTTGACATGGACAAGGCAGAATTAGAAGCAATTCTAATGATTTTTCTTTTCTCATACGTAGCTAAAGACAATGAAACCCTTCCTTTAAAATTTTTTCCATACCCCTCGACAACTGTTGGACTTCGTCCAATTTTTTTTTAGCTATTGCGCGGTTAGAATATCCTTCAGAACGGTAAACATCGATTTTAGTTTTTTCCGATAGATTTAAAATATTTTGTTTAGCCATTTTGACTCGTAAAATGATTAAGATGTAATAAATTGTAATAAACAAACGCTCCCTACAAAAAATCATCGCTTACTTTAAAAATAATAAAAAAATAATAATAAGTGCCTTTATTCAAGTGAACCAAAAAAATAGCACATTTTTGGACTTTTTTATAAATTGATTAAAAAAAGTTCTTTAGTTCAGAAACCACTATTGTCATGATTTTTTTTATATCTCAAGATGTCTAGCTTCCATTTCCATTTTAAAATTCTGCAATCGATAAAATTGCAAAAGATACAGGCTGCTGAATATGGAATTTTTAGTGCCTTTAAATTAGAAAGGACTGGAAATTTAGTCTCAGTGAGCGAATGTTTGGATAACTTAAACGATATTGATCGATCTGACTAAAATAACTTAGTGTTTGGTTTTTTGTATTATTTATTTTTTTTTAATAAATAATCTAACCCATAAAAAACAAAGTTTTTATTAAAACTCTTTCTTTCCTTATGCATATGAGTTTTGAATATCTTCGTGACTGTGCGTGACTGTGTGTGACTATCTTAAAATTAATCTTTGGCCACAACAAGTCTATGGACAAAGTTTCAGATCCATCGTATGAGGGGAAGTGGGGTTTTAATCTCTCCGTGACTGTGCGTGACTATGTCAAAGTTAATCTTTTTTCACAGCAAGTCTATCGACCAAGTTTTAGATCGATCGGATAAGGGAAAATGGGTTTTAAATCACTCCGTGACTGTGCGTGGCTATATCGAAGTTGATCTTCCTTTACAGCAAGTATATCGACCAAGTTCCAGATCCATCGGATGAGGGGAAATGACATTTAGATCACTCCGTGACTGTGCGTGACTAAGTCAAAGTTTATTTTTTTTTACAGCAAGTGTATGGTCCAAGTTTGAGATCGATCGGATGAGGGGAAATGACATTTAGATCACTTTGTGACTGTGCGTGACCACGCGTGACTGTGTGTGACTAAGTCCAAGTTAATCTTTTTTTCACAGCAAGTGTATGGGCCAAGTTTCAGATCAATTGGATAAGGGGGAATGGGGTCCACACATGGCAGACAGACAGACAGACAGGGAGTATGAGTTAAAAGAAAGAGTTTAAAAAAAGAAAAAAAAAACAAAATAAATTATATATATAAAAAAATTGTGGTTGTGAAAAACAATTGTGATATTTTTATTAGTTTATTAATTCGATATCAGCGGCATTGTTGATGATAATTAATGGTGAATTTTCAATTTTTCTCTCAAAGATACTGCCATTACGTACCCAGACATATTTCCATTTACATTCACTTGCTTTTGTTTTTGCCGACCATAGAAGTCGACGGTTGTTTGCTGTCATAGATGAGATTAAGAGTTTTTTCTAAAATGTGCTAGTGATTTTAGAACAAAATTTTTTAGTATCTTATTCTTGAGATATCACAAAATTCGTCAATTCGTTGTTGGAACTACATATCACTGACGTCAAGTCCATCCAATTCTAGTCTTCCAACATGGCACGATAGCGAACTCCTTTGACCGTAACTTGGCGATCATTTTCAATGAAGAAAAAAT
The DNA here is from genome assembly GCA_963682025.1 of Cordilura impudica. Taxonomy (NCBI): domain Eukaryota; kingdom Metazoa; phylum Arthropoda; class Insecta; order Diptera; family Scathophagidae; genus Cordilura; species Cordilura impudica. The sequence goes on along the minus strand of OY821518.1, from coordinate 193,100,187 downwards.
ACGACCCAATCACAACCCCGGCATGAAATCCACACCACATGGTTACTTTTTGTCGATGCAATGGAGTCACTTGAAGCACATCTAGGATTGTTGCTGTCCAGTATCGCATATTTTACTCGTTTCCAAAATCATTAAGCCAAAAATGAGCTTTATCACTGAAGATGACTTTTCGATGGAGTAAGCACTCTTACAGATGCGCTTTCCGTTGCTGTAATGCGTTTGTAGTGAGAGGGGGGGGTTTTGAAGAACAACTTTTGTTTTATTGGTTCTTCACTTTCTTTTTCTTTTTGACGACCAAATTTTCCTTTAGGGATGCCTCATTCTCACAAAACAACCGATTTTGGACGACCTTTACCAGGAATTCTCCATTGAGCCAGCGACGACTACTGTGTTCAGAAAACCAGTGAAACACGGTGTAGTGCTACTTCACAAAAAATCTAGCAAGTAGATCAGCACGCTATAGTTCAGTTAATCCGTCAAAAGTTGTAGTTATCATCAAACGAACATTTTGTTGGCCTACATGATTTTTTTAAGTCAGTGAAAATAAAAAAATTGTGGTTGTGAAAAACAATTGTGATATTTTTATTAGTTTATTAATTCGATATCAGCGGCATTGTTGATGATAATTAATGGTGAATTTTCAATTTTTCTCTCAAAGATACTGCCATTACGTACCTAGACATATTTCCATTTACATTCACTTGCTTTTGTTTTTGCCGACCATAGAAGTCGACGGTTGTTTGCTGTCATAGATGAGATTAAGAGTTTTTTCTAAAATGTGCTAGTGATTTTAGAACAAAATTTTTTAGTATCTTATTCTTGAGATATCACAAAATTCGTCAATTCGTTGTTGGAACTACATATCACTGACGTCAAGTCCATCCAATTCTAGTCTTCCAACATGGCACGATAGCGAACTCCTTTGACCGTAACTTGGCGATCATTTTCAATGAAGAAAAAATACGACCCAATCACAACCCCGGCATGAAATCCACACCACATGGTTACTTTTTGTCGATGCAATGGAGTCACTTGAAGCACATCTAGGATTGTTGCTGTCCAGTATCGCATATTTTACTCGTTTCCAAAATCATTAAGCCAAAAATGAGCTTTATCACTGAAGATGACTTTTCGATGGAGTAAGCACTCTTACAGATGCGCTTTCCGTTGCTGTAATGCGTTTGTAGTGAGAGGGGGGGGTTTTGAAGAACAACTTTTGTTTTATTGGTTCTTCACTTTCTTTTTCTTTTTGACGACCAAATTTTCCTTTAGGGATGCCTCATTCTCACAAAACAACCGATTTTGGACGACCTTTACCAGGAATTCTCCATTGAGCCAGCGACGACTACTGTGTTCAGAAAACCAGTGAAACACGGTGTAGTCTACTTCACAAAAAATCTAGCAAGTAGATCAGCACGCTATAGTTCAGTTAATCCGTCAAAAGTTGTAGTTATCATCAAACGAACATTTTGTTGGCCCACATGATTTTTTTAAGTCAGTGAAAACAAATAGCACTCGCAGTTTTGTCTGATGCTGGTAGGTGCAGTATCAGACTTGGGAATCTGGCGAATGATAGCAGAGGGAAGATGGTCTGGGATCACTCTACCCATTTACCATACTTGGAGAATGATTAGAATGCATGGATATTGCGACACTATCACATTTTTCTCGAATTGTAGAGGGATTTGACGGTCGACCAAAGTATGCGTCCAGAGTTCTAGTTGCAGTTCTTTAAGTGGTCTAAGCATTTGTTCCGCTTGTATTCATTGACCAATTTTTTGGACTCAAGGGTTTTGTCCAGGTAAGAGATGGAGCAAAAAAGATTTTCTCTATCTGTTTTTATAGCAATTATCTTAACACATTATTCTTTATTTTAAATGCATTCTTTTAATTGCCCATCCTGAATATTAATTTTTTATGGCAACACTATGATTGTCAACAACTGCCTAAAACATTCTAAAACAAGTCAATTGAATAAACGCAATAGAATAGATTGGTCGTGTTTATTTTATTCAGTTATCCTAACACAATTGTATGACATTTATATTTTTTCCCATTACCGGCCCATTGCTTGAGAATCTTGTATCGGGACACGATTTTTTTAAGTACGTTCGGAATTATCTAAAGTACAAGAGAAATTTCCAAAAATTTCTGAGAAGAAAACGGTAAATTTCGGGAGAACATAGAATTATCGGAAAACAATTTAAAGTAATCTGAAATGGACTTGGAGTTTTTAAGTCATTTTCAAATACACTAAAGTGGAGTTGTAAACAATTATTTTCGTTCATATGATACAGGTTTACGTTTCTGATTTCGTTGATCTATTCGGGTTTTTATTGAAAAACAAAACATGGATATATGTTTTAATGAAACAGCACGACTTCAAATAAAACAATGGAAATATTACATACCTAAAGTGGCTGGAGGAGCAGCAATTAGATTTGCTGAAAGTTGCTGCACATTGGAATGGAGATCGGTTGCATGTGGAATGAATTTCATGTCGTGGACTTACGACTACACTTGGAAGCGGTGATGGTAATGGTTCATTGTCACTACTAGCACCAGCTTGGTTATTGTATATATAGCTGCTACTTGTCAACTGTTGCGTTTGCTGCTGTAAACTTATTTCGTCCGGCAGATGCCATGAGGGACCCAAATGTGAAGATGTTGCGATTGTAACATCACATGTAGGGCTAAATGCCGCCTGGGAACTTGATGCTGAATTCGGTTTTTTCGGCAACACGGGTGCTTCGCCGCATCCATTCGCTTCAGGTTGCAGTATGTCCGTTCTTGCTGGGGGAACTGGTACTGGTGTAACGGAAAGGACACTATTTACTGATTGCTGCCCACTGCTATGTGCATGTGCAGATAGGGGTGTCCACTTAGTACCGTTTCTTTCTGGTATGTTAACGTTGGCGAACACAGAGAAAGCCTGAATATTACTGTTGCTATTGTGACTGTGAGTATTAATGCTGCTACTTTGATTGATCGGGGAGCTTTGCTCACTCACGCCCACGTCAATAGTTGGTGTAAAGGAATGCGATCGTGTCGTTTGAGATTGAACAGTACTCACAGTGTTGAGTGTGCCATTATTTGTAGCATTATATTGACGACGAGGTTTTATGCCTGGTGATTTCAATGTTACAGAGCACCATTTCCTCGGCTTAAAAGAAGGTTACAATAAACATGTTGTTTGTTAAAGTTTGAATGGACACTTACGAACTTTGGAGGTTGTTTACATCCTCTGGGCTCCAAGCGAAGACTTTCGTGATACAATAAATTTGATATGTCTGTATCTGTCATACCCTTAAATGGGTCCAGATTTTCCAAAAAAGACTACAATAAAGATAAACATTATAATAGCAATTTTTAATTTGGTCTCAAAAAATATTAGTAGCATGTAAATTTTACCCTTATTTTTGGATCAACCATCAGACAGTATGGTTGATTTTGATACTGTTGTATTTCACCAATTATTTCGGAAACTTTTCTTCGCTTCGAAAAATTTATGAGTTCAGTGTTGGGCAATAAATCAAGATTTCCCTCTTCCAAATGCAATATGTTGGTGAGATAACGACCAAAAAATGGTACGCATGGAGGATTAATCGACCTCAAACGCTCCTGATATTTTTTTAGGTGTCCGTCATTCAGTTCTCGACACTCTTCTAAAAATTTTTCATATCTTGCGGGCAGCCCTTGAAATGTTAACTTTAAACGATAGACGGATGCACTACCCATTGCTGCGCTTATGGATAAGATACCGTTGAAATTATTTAACTCCAACATGACCATCATTACTTCTATGGCACGAGTCACCATTGCAACACGTTCATCATAATTTTCCGCCTCAATGATGGACTTTTCAATCCAACGTGTAACATTTGTTGTATGCTTCATGATTTTGAGCAAATTGGGACTTTTTTGTTCTTTGTCCTTGCCAGTCCACGGCGAGCCTACAAGTTCAGAGGGTTTAACATTTTTGTACAATTCAAATTCCAACAAAGTAAGTTGTCTTGCTAACTCTAATGGATGTAGAGTAAGCAATGTAATATCCGAATCAGGAACATTGAGATGATGTTCTATAGGTGGTGGACTATGACCATAGGCAAATGTTATTTGTTTATGACATTTTTCTTGCTCGCTCTAGATTGAAAAATACAGAAAAAAAAATACATACAGAATTATAAAATATATATATATATATTCTTCTTTTAAAATATCAGGTTTTAAGCACCAACTTGACAATATCACAGTTTTGCAGGACACTTACTTTTCTTTGAACAATTTTGAGCACGGAATCAACCCATTTTCGCATAGATTTTCCATTCACACTCTCCAGAAATTGCAATAGCTTCTCCAATAATGTTGGATCCTTTTCAAAATCGTAAAAATGATGGTCCACCCAGTGACGCAAGACATTTAATACACGAAACTGTACTGGTTGAACATATTCTTTGCGATACCGCTTCCAGTCCTCCCTTTGTGAGTTCTTGTGCAACTTATCCGTGTCACAATTCAAATGATCTTTATCACTATTGTTCTGTTCTGTATAAACTAAAGTTGGATCTGGTATACTAAAACGTTCAATAAGCAAGGAAAGAAGATTTTGTGGCGTACAAAAATAACGATATGTAGTAAGGAAAGTTCGCACAAACATTGGGTCTGCATAAATATGATATGTAAGCCGTTCAATAAGCTTACACAGAGTCGCTCCCTAAAACGGAATAGAATATTAATGTTAATCGAACATTAATTGAATTACGTATGCAGTTATTAGCATACTTTTATGAGTGGAACTCCAGCACTCTCCCTTTCCTCTAGTACAATATTATCGGGACTATCGGGTTCAGCAAATTTGTATAAATCAGTGCTGGGCATTCGTAGCGGGTGTTTCTTCTCAATATCGAGTAAAATACTGTCAAGTATACGATCCAACATTGATTTTGTATTTACCATTATGAGATCAGCCATCCAATCATTTTTATGTTTAGAACTTTTAGCTATGAGCATAACAGGTGGTTGAACACGAGGCGCTATATCAAAGGAGTTTTTCAGCTCGTCTGTATCGGCACGATCATTTATTTCTACACGTCGCATAAAAAATTTCTCCTTCAGACGATACTCGTACACTTGTGCGTTTGCCGAATTAACTTGTCGTTTCATATTTGGTTTACAAAGCAACATCAGGCCATCAAAAAGATAAACTTTTCGTTCTGCAACTCTTTTACCTGATCCGAGTTTTCCTAATACGTCCTCTATATAGAAAGGACTTTATATTTATATTTAATATATACAATAGAAAAATAACTCGTATAACATGCTCTAGCCATGAACCAATTAAAGGTTAAACTAAAATAATAATTCTTTATTTGGTGTTCCTGATCTTTTAAGGACGTTACGGAGTTGGGCGATGAAAGATGGAAGTAACACTAACCAACATATATATGTATGTTACATGAAAAATTTTTAACTTTCAAAGGAGTGATACCGACATACAGAAGTACGTGATAATCTGTCCACAGAAATAAAAGGAGGATAAATTATGTACATTTCAGAGAAATATTTTATATGGAAACACTACTGCTTTAACCAATTTTAAAAAAATTTAAATGATCTTTAACGAGATTTTTAAAAACATCTAAAAAATTTTTTTGTGAATGCATACAACAAAAATTAAGGATATAAGAGGTTTTAGCGCCAAATTCCAGAAAAGCTTTGACGAGTCAGGCCTAAAACTTGAAAATAACAATTTAATAAAAACAATAAAGACAACATATTTAGAGCCGAACGCAGAGTTTAAAAGAATGCTGGTTCGCTCACAACTAAGTTGTGTGTTCTTTTAAAATAACATAATTTTTGTTTTATTAAGAAGTTTTATTTATGTTAGTTAATTTACCTCGAATAAATTCATTACAATTTTGTCCAACATCTTTGTCCCAGTGTTCGACAGTATTTTGAAGCTCCCTTGTGCGTTCTATAGCTAACTGCCGTCGTGCTCTACTGGTCATAGCAACGCAAGACTCTCTGTAATATATTGCAATATTTAATTATATTTCCTCATGTTTGACTTCCGATTCAAAATTTACTTGGGTAATGCAACTATAATGTTTTCAAGGTCACACCTTAATGGACGCAGTAAACCTTGTACCTGTTCGAAACTTTCAATATCATCTTGCGAAGGACTATATTTCATTAAGATTTTTATGTAATCAAAGTAAACAAAAGCATGCCAAATCGGCACCAACAACAATTTGGGTAAATAATATTTAACAGCTTCGCGAAAACCACGACCAGCCGACATTAAAGACATTGCCTAGAAAATCAATGGATTATTTCTTTGTTTTTATAAATATAAATAAATATACATGTATTGTAACATACATTTGGCTTGGCTAACAATGCTGTTAAAGCATCTTTCGATCCCTGTGAAGTTACTTCTTGCGCGTATTTTGTATATACATCAAATTCTTCGGCCTCAGCCAATTCTTCAAAGCAACTACCAACACACGGTGCACTTTGCTCCTGCGACATTTCAATAACATCTTCTAATGAACCCAATAGTGTTATAGTAACCTCGTAAATATCCATTATGTTTGAAAATATTGGATCCAACTCTTTTGGATTCCGAACAATTTTTGCAAGTTCTTCTCGAAATACACGTATAATCATGTGTAAATCACGTTGGTATTGTTTTTCGTCATTTATTAAATCTTTAACAACTTCTTCGTAAGTTGTACTAGTGCGCTGGGCCGGCAGCGTTGGTAAAGGACTAGGTATTACATTGGCTTTTATATCGGTTTGGTAGAACATATCCATGAGCACCTGAAATAAAACGATTCGTTGAATATGCATCAATTGAAATTGTGCTATAAGTATTTACCTTGTCGGCACACATTGCCACTTCAATATCTTCTTTTGATATTTCGCAATGTTTAATTTTCCTTACATAATTTCCGGCTAATTTTAATATATCAGCCGAAATATACTCCAATACAGCAACCAGAAATACTGATACTGAACTATCAATTTTGTACTGAAGAACATCCTGCAAATAAAATTGTTTCGATTTCAAATTAAAAACAACTTACTATTAACACTTAATGCAGTCCCACATTTGTATAACCTAACCCCATATTTAGTGGAGGGTATGAGTTAATGCTGATGTTTGCAACTACTAAAAATATTGTCCTAAAACCATCTTTTATCATACCGTTCGACTCTACATCACTTTCTAGTCGATTTAGCGATGTACGCTCGTCCAACTGTCTGTCTGCGTGTGAATGTTAACCTTGTAATCAAATATAAATATATGTTGTTGAAATTTGGCATATAAGCTATAACGCTTTTCCAAAATACAAATAAAACCTTTGAGATCGATATAAATTGCCGTAAGATCCATATTATCGTATATCGGTCAAATTTGGTTTATGTATGATTATTACACAGATTAATCAGTAAATCTATCAAAAAAAACAAAAATATTGCATAGATTTTTCTCAATTTTGTTGTATGTATATATCTTTAAACGAGTTCGAATCTAATTCTCTTTACAAACGATCGTGTAAATAATTAAAAAGCTTAGAGTACAACTATTTAAAATTAAAAACAAGTGTATATTTTTGTTTTTGCAATTGGCTATTCTTGATCTCATTTGAACTCACGTGGTAGACAATCCAGCTTAAAACGGGAATAAAAATTTAGCGATGGCCCGAGGGGCCAAATCTTCATTAAAAAGAAAGCTCCTTGAGAACAAGAAGATGATAAACTTCCTCCGGGTTTTGTTAACCCGAACATCGCGTCAACTTCAAACAAGAGATTCAGCCTGCTTGCTGACCTCAATGATATGGACGTAACTCCTGTATCAAATATTAACTATGTTAAGGAACACAAACCTCCACCTATTGTTGTAGAAGCTAACGCTACATTTACAGAAATAGAAAAACTACTTGGTAAGGATTGTATTTTCAAACGTACTTCAATTGGTACCAAAATTTTTGCTCCAAGTAAAGAAATGTACGAATGCTACAAGCAAATGCTTAAAGAGAGTAAGATGGAGTTTCATTCTTATGGCTCCAAAGAAAATAGGTTATACACCACCTTCTTACATAGTTTACCCCGCATAAACTCTGAGGACATCTCCAAAGAGCTAAAAAACAACAACCTATCCTCTTCTTCCGTAATCGAAATGGTCGCAAAAATTTTAATCCAACTGCCTTAAAAAATGTACGAACAATTTCCAATATTATCGTTTCTTGGAAGAAATACAAATCGAGATCCAGGAACAAACCAACTCAATGCTGGAACTGCTTAATGTATGGCCATGGTGGTGAATATTGTCATCGAAGTGCTGCGTGTATGATATGTGCAGAACAACATCATACAAATGTGTGTCCATTTAATACAAGTGAAAAAAAGACCAGCTGTTTTTTTATGCTTTAATTGCAAATAACATGGAAAAGAGAGAACTGATCACACTGCAAACGACATCAACTGTCCGTTACGTTCTCTCTATTTGGAAACTGGAACAAGAGTAACTTCTAAAAGTCAGAACAACAGCAGACAACAACAAAATAACTCATTTCAATTAAAGGAAGAGATTTCCCTAATTTAAGAAACAACAACACAAATTGTAATAATAACATCAATAATAACAATAAATAACAACAAAGCCACATATGCTAACCAGCTGAGAACAAACAACGACTTATTTAGCATCGATGAGCTTTTTGATATTTTCACTACAGTTATGGATAATTTGCATAGGTGCACATCAAAAGTACAACAAATCAAAGTTGTAATGTCAATGTACGCCCATGGATTATACTAATTTAAACGAATTCAAAATGAATGCTAACGGCATTTCAAACTTTTCTAAATTAAAACAATTTGAGATAGTAATTGAACGAGAAAATATTAAAATAGCGTCTTTGAATGAAAAATTTTTTTCAGAAAATCATAGACTCTATTTTAAAAATTATTATTTATATAGAAGTGACAGAACAGATGCAAGAGGAGGTGTAGCTCTGTTAATTCATAAATCTGTCGCACATAAAAACCTCTTTATATCAAACACCTCATCAATCGAAAACATCTCAATTGAAATTATTATAAATAATAGACCTATTGTTGTATCTTCGTTATATTCACCAAGATATACCCATAACTTCTGTGCAGATATCTTGAACTTAACGCCTTCCACCAAAGAATATATAATTTTTGGTGATCTAAATGCCATACATTGTTCTTGGAATTGCCGTTAAAATAATACTGCAGAAATCGCACCCAACAATCTACAGCAATCACTATCCTAATAGTCCAACCCTATTCCCCCATCAACACAATCGCGAAGCATCCACAGTCGTTATTATTTTAAGCAATTCCGCTTCAAAAAAATATATACGTAAAAACAATGAATTTCGAAATACCATCAGACCATCGCCCAATTATATGTACACTTAAAAGATCAATGGCCTTGCAGATTGATCTCAATTATTATGATTATAGTGCAACCAACTGAAACATTTATATGCATTTTTTAGACAATAAAATCACGTTATATTCGAAAATATACAATGCCAAGGTAGTAATTGATCAGGAAATCCACCTAAAATAATTCAACAATAACGCATTACCAGAAAGTACTGTGAAATATATTAAACTAAGAAGAAGCTTTAAAAGAAAAAGCCAACGATCTTCAAATATAGTCGAGCAAACTTTTTATAATCAATGTACTAAGTTTCTAAGTAACATGATTGATAAAAGTATTAATTCGGAACGTAATAAGAAATGGCGTCAATTATTATCCAGTTTAAAACCAGGTGATAAATCATTTTGGAAAATAAGCAGGAACTTGCGAGGAAAAGGAAAAACTAAATCTCTCACTTTAAAGTTGGAAATACAAAAATAACATCCGATAACGACAAGGCTGAAGTCCTGGCAAATATATTTGTCGAAGCAAATAACCTCACTTCGAACTACAACAACTCTGCAGATACACTAATAAATACAACAGTAAATAATTTTAAGAAGGAAAATCCTTGTTCCGAATCAGCAATTTATACTTCTCTAGAAGAAGTAATGAATATTGTCTCATCAATAAAACCCTCCAAATCCTCTGGTTTTGACAATGTTCCCAACCTGCTCTTAAAGAAACTACCACTCAAAGCTCTAAAATTACTGGTTATAATATTTAACAGCTGCATCAAACTCAATTATTTCTTAATCCATTTCAAAAAATGCTAAGGTTATAGCTATCAACAAACCTATTAAGCCAAAAAATAACCCAAATAGCTATATACCTATTGGTCTATTAAGTAACTTAGGTAAAATATTTGAAAAAAAAACTACATTCTCGTCTTAGTGAATATTTAACGACCAATTCTATTGTTGCTAAGGAACAATTTGGATTTAAAAAAGAGCATAGCACTACTCACCAAATAAACAGAATTAAAAAACAAATAAGCACCAATAAAAACAATAAACGTTCAACGGGTCTAATATTATTAGATATTGAAAAAGCGTTTGACACCGTTTGGCATAATGGCCTAGTATTTAAACTTCTTGATGCAAAATATCTATGCAAACTTATTTCAGATTTCTTTCACGGCAGAAGCTCTAAAGTTGCGATTAATAATGAAACATCATCTCCAAAAACCATTACCACAGGGTTACCTCAAGGATCAGTCTTGTCGCCATTGCTTTACTTGATATATACATCCGATTTTAAAGTCCCAAAATATATGAAAATTGCTTATTACGCAGATGATACTGCGTTAATTTCTTCAAACAAACTTACAAGTGCACTCTTGAAGAAAATGAAAAGGGACTTGTAAATTGCAGTAAATATTTTCAAAAATGGAAAAACAAAATTAATACAAACAAGGCCCAAGCAATAATTTTTCCATTCAACAAATCTCCCAAAAGACTGCCAAGACGTCATCTTATTGGAAATAATACCATAACTGTACTTAACGATGTCAAATATCTCGGGATTTGTCTTGGACAAAAAACTTACATATGAAAGACATATTATGGTTACGTGTCAAAAAGCTATAAAATCGTTTAAAGCATTATGGCCACTACTAAATAGATGGTCATTTCTAAACCACAAAAACAAAAACATACTCTTCAAAAGTGTTATAAGGCCAATATTAACATACGCGTGTCCTATTTGGAGTGACGCTGCCAACTGCCACCTAAAACGCTTACAAATTATACAAAACAAATGTCTTAAAATGATAAATAAAAAGCCCTGGAGGTGTCCTACAAATCTTCTTCATGAAGAAACAGGTTATGAAAAAATTATCGATTTCATAACAAGGATTAATAACAATTACTTTTCCAAAATTGAAAGTTCCTCTTACCCACTGTTAAGAGAATATAGAGAAATAACGTAAAATTAAAAAGAAATCACCAAATTGAAAATTATATGCTTATAGAGGTCTATTATTTCTATTAAACCTCCTATAAGCATATAAATTATTATTTATTTATTTACATTATATTTTACAAACTAAATTTATAAAATATGGAAAAAAGGCGCCGGGTAACTTGACCATATGTGCTCGTATAGTTTGTATTAAAAGAAGAAAATTTGAAAATTAGTTCCAATAAAATGATAATAAATTAAAAATAAATAAAAGAAAGAAAAGTTGGCCTTAAACATCTTGAAAGTTATGTTTTTGTAAACATCTTTGGATTTTCGGTAGATTATCATCAGCTGCACAATCAAGAATCTTTTCCAGTGGTTCGTCAGTTTTTGATACTGGGCAATCAGTCAGTATATGAGATACGGTAAGATAAACATCACATATACTGCATTTTGGTGGATCTGTCTTCTGGTAATAGTGTTTGGAATTGAAAAGGGCTTTACCCACCCTTAGCCGGGCCATCATTACGCATTGCGACCTCGTTAAATTTTTATTATATTTGGGTCTGCTGGAAGTGGGATTTTGTTGTCTTTGAACTATTTTAAAGGGATTATTCAAAGCCTTAGGGAAGCAGGGCGTTTCCGTGATTTGAGGTAAACTTAAGGCTCGTTTAGCGCCATAGTCAGCACTTTCCTTGCCTTGAATCAACGCCCTTTAATCAACGCCCTTGTGGCACTTAAACTATCAGTGCATATTAAAGTCCTTTGATCGTGTTCGATGGAATAACTATTGGCAGTTTTAATGGCAGCAATCTCGGCAGTAAAAATTCCCGTATGGTCTGGCAAACGAGTTTCGTTAACAGTTTCAAATTGATTTCTCTGTAGTTGTAAAACGATTGAATAAGATGTTATATTGTTATGAAATGATCCATCTGTGTAATAAATCACATTTGGAGAAAATGAGTTAAATTTTTTGAGAAAACATCTTCTTAAAGAATAAGGGGTTTGTGGTATTCTTGTTGTAAATATCTAAACCATCATCTATTCTTACCATACGGTCAGCGCAAGGTGGTGTAACTGGTTTAGGTGGTATAGAGATATTCCATTTTCTCAAAATACAGATAATATTTACAATGGAAAATGGTAGGCCATTTACCAAAGATTCAGGACGTCTCCAAAAAATTTGATGTAGACCATCAGATGATATAGTGATCGATCTAGATGCCATACTAATAGCACTCTTTTCTAATAGTGTTTGGAAATCTACAAAATTTGCATCGGATCTCAGTTTTACCAACGGCGTTGTACGAAGTAAGCCAGAAGCGGTTCTGAAACAATTGTTGATGGATGTGTTAATCTTATCAGTATTTGATTTTGAGGTCCATCCATAAATTGTTATGCCATGCAAAATTGTTCCGATTGTCAAAGATTGGCAAATGTTAAGCGCTGTTTCAATATGAGGCCCTTTGTTGCGGGAGCAGATGATTTTTAAAAGGTTGTTAATCTTGCTTAATTTATATGCCAGATGTTTGACGTGACTGTTCCAAAGAAGATTTTTCGTAAATAGTATACCCAAAACTCTCATTTGTTCGTCAATTTGAAGACTTATGTTTCTGATACAAATTGTGCGACTTATACAGTTTCTTTTCTTGCAAACGTGAAGTATCTCAGACTTGTTAGCAGGTATAACAGTACCTCTGTTTTTGGCCCAGTTGTGGGCTTTGAGATCTAATGCGTTCAAACTTGAAAAAATCGCCTCTGGATTACCAGAAGCCACAGCAAAAATATTGTATGCATAAATACCAATGTAGTCTATGCCAGGTAAATTTTCCACAGCCTTAGCTAAAGAGTTAGCATATACGTTATATAACACCACAGAGAGAGGTGAGCCTTGGGGCACTCCATTGTCCAATGGGTAAGTTGTGGAGAAATGTCCATCTACTTTAACAATTACCCTACGATTACCAAGAAATGATTTTAAAAGTTTTAAAATATGTTTAGGGATACCCCATTCGTTGAGTTCTAATACAATGTAAGTTGATATAACTCGGTCAAAGGCCTTTTCGATATCCTCTGAGAGGAGTAAAATATGCCTTCCATCTTTGAGGTTCTGGCGTAACACCATGTCTGGGAATGAAAGCGTGTTGTAATTTAGATATATTATTTTTAGTAGAATGCCAGAAACGTTTGGCCAATATTTTCTCTAGTATTTTGGATAAAACTGGTAACAAAGAAATAGGCCGGTAACCCTCCTGTTGGTTAGGATTTTTACCAGGTTTAGGTATTGGTGATAAAATAGCTATTTTCCAATCATGCGGCAAGACACCGGTATAATTCGCAGAGACGTGATTTAAAATTTTTGGGCGCGTTCTTAACCATCGAATATGTTATTTTATCACGTGCTGGTGTAGAACCCTTAAGCGTTTTCATTATCTCATTAAGTTCATAAACTTCAATTTTTCGGGTCAATTCCTTATATCGCTGAATAGATTGTGGTAGCTGGTCAATATTCAGATTTCTTTTTTTTAATACAATTTCTGGATCGAAGGCATTATCCGAGCTGAAAGTACACCAAAATTTCGCAAAACTATCGGCAATATCCAAAGATTGAGAGAAGCTGTTGTTGTTTACGTAAATGGTTGGAAAATTGTCTATTCGGTTTGACCTTAAGTTATTAATTTTACCCCATAAGACTCGAATATCTATTGATGGGTTTAAAGAATTAAGAAAGTTATCCCATGTAATCCTTTTCGCTGTTTTACATTCTTTTTTCACCTTTGCACAAAATTTTTTGTACTGTAATAAGTTGTTCATATTTCGACATCTCCTAAAAAGTTTCCATGCTTCTTGTCTCAATCGAATTAATTTAGAAATTTCAGAATTAAACCAAACTGGGTTATTTTTTTTCTTTAGGTTTGCGGCTGAGAGGAATTGATTCATTAGCCGTTTTCCTTAAAATGCGTTTCATTTGAGCAGCTTCTTTGTTGATGTTTAAAGTTTTCTCAAATTGGTTGACCGCTAGAGCAGCCCCCTTTTCGAAAAGAGGCCAGTCAGCTTTTTTATCTTTGAAACGAGGCGTAAATTTTTTTTTACAATATCAATATTATTAGTGATTTTAACAGGAAAGTGATCGCCAACTTCCGGCATGGGTAGACAAGTCCAGGTCAAACTCGGTGCAAAATCCACACTGCACATGGAAACGTCTACAGCAGTTAGAGTATTTCTAGTACTAAGTAGGGTTGGAGATCCATCATTTAAAATTACCAGGTTCTGGTCATTCGCAAAATCTTCTACGATTTTTCCATTTGGTGAATTGAAAGCAGAGCCCCACAAGATATTTTGCGAGTTTAAGTCTCCCAGTAAAATATGATGTACATTTCCGGCGAGAGATATATTATTGACCACTGATGCAGATAAGTTAACATCACCCTCTTTGTAAATATTAGTAATATGAAGTAAGTAACGTTTAGATTATTTTGTACCAGTAAAGCTATACCCGATTTGGCATAGTCATAATCATTGTTGTGGTGAAAAATTTAAAAACCTGGTAAATGCAGAAGGTGTAGATTTTTTGTTATTATATGCGTTTCTTGCAGTGCTATAATGTTAGGTTTGTGTCTTGAAATTAAGAGTTCCAATGCGCACTTGTTGTTTAAAAATCCTTGCATGTTCCACTGGAGAAGATTAATGTTTAGGCCATAGTTCATAATTTTATTTTCCTTTTTTGCCCTTTGCGGGTAAAGGCTGTGTCTATTTTTAAGTATTAGGTGTAATTAAAACGTTTAATTCAGGGAAATTATTATATAATTGTTTTAAAGGTGTGTTATCGACGTTTGAATTGTTTATAGTTGTTTTTGGTGGAGTGTTTAGGCCTAAGCCCATGAATAACCATTTCCTCAGTTATGTTATGATCGATATTTGCCTTAAAACAATCGTCAAAAGAGTCATCTAAAGTCATAGATTTATCATCACTGAATAAAGTGAAATCTTCTGAATTTATATTTGTATTGTTGCGGTAGTTAAAGATATTAGTTGTTTATTGAGAGAGATTATTTGAGAATATGATTTTTGTATTGTAGTGGAAGAATCTTGATCTGTTGGTGGAATATTCGGTGTTTTGTTCTTATTGTATTTAGTTGTAGTTGTAGTTGAATTGTCTATTGCTTTGGTTTTGTTTTCGCCATAATTGTTTTCGTTCCGGATGTTTGTTATTTTTGTTATCGGTTTTATGCTGTTTGTTGCTGTTTCGCCATTTGTTATTTGAGCATAGGAAGGTTTTTTATTGCCATTTCTTTTGGTAGGTTGAAGTGTATTCAGAGAAGGATTATCGTTGAAAACTTTCCAGGCCTCGCGTGTTGTGCATCTTCTAGAAATTCTTAAGTGGTTTACTGATTTATGTTTCCAGAAAGTTGGACATTCCGAATCATAAGAAATATGGGTATCTGTTTGGCAGTTTACACAGTATTTACGAGTGCAGGTTTCATGTGTCCCAGAAAATCCACATTGCTTACATTGCTCCACGCTTTTACACTATTTTCTTGTATGGCCTAATCTTTGGCAGTTTAGACATCTCATGGCATTTGGAATATATTCCTCAACGGTGACTACTTCCCAGCCAAGTTTCAAATTCTCCGGGCGATAGATGAGATCAAAAGTAATGATTGCAGCACCAGTTGCTACTATTTTATCATTTTCTTTTTTAGTAATCTTTCTTATATCTACAACTTTTTGGTCTTTAAGAGATTCCAGCAGATCCTCTTGTGAAATATCTATTATTTTTCTGGAGAATATACGACCTTGAATTGTATTAAGAGTTTTGTGTAGAGTAATTCTAACTGGAATACAGCCGATGTAATTGGATCTAACATATTTTTCGGCCGTTTTGTTGTCTGGTACCTTTATTAACAAGTCACCACTTTTCATCTCCTTGACTTCCATACGATCGCGTGAAATAAAATTTAAACCTCTTTCTTCCTGGAAAACATTGCAACTTGTATTTGTTCTTTTAGTGATATAGCCGTTGCAACTAAATAACGAGGGAGATTTTGTTGATTTGATGAAGTTTCCGGTAATGCTATAAAATCTTCAGCACGCGGTCGTTTATTTTTGTTGATTTTGATTTTCACGGTCGAAGCGTCAAGCTCCCGAAACCAGTTATAGTCCGGGGGATGAACCCCGTTCATAGCGTAAATCTCTAGCTTTCTTTTTATTATTTAAATGTCTAATATAAATTTAAAATTAAGTAGTTAATTCAAAGGAAAAAAAAAAGATGCACAGAAGCCGCGATAACTTGCAAATTGATAGTACTAATAAACCGTCAATAAAAATGCGTTTTCACTAGGCAAATGTGTTTCTGAAAATTAAATTTATTTTATTTTTTCAATTAATATTTTTATTTTTTAAAAAGAAAACAACACGACTGCCTTCTATGAAAAAATTTTTCAATTGAAAACATATAAATATTTTCAGATAGTATTTGAATATATTAAATCATATAAATGTTTTTTCCTCCCATTTTTCTTTAAAAATCATAAAAAAAATAAAAACTATTTAATATCTTTAGATCCTATATATTATTTGTTGCAATATCTATATGTAAAGATAAGATCTCATATGTAAATATCAAATTTGTTAAAATATGTAAATAAAGGAAGAATATATAATTAAAAATTGTATTGAATATATATGTTTAAAAAAACATATATATATATACTCGTATAAATACCTTTTTCATATCTGAGAGCCGCAAATTATAAACAATTTGTAAGCTAATGGGACCTGATTTATTTAAAAGTTATTAAAATTACATTTTAATTTCTCCTTTCACAACGTTTCGTAGATGTTTACTTTATTAAGAAAACGTATATTTAATTAAATGAAACATTGGTTGTTACAATATTTACATCAATGACAAACGATAATAAATTTCAAATTACAATATTGTTTTTATATTAAACTACAATCTTTTCATTACATGTGGAACATAAAATTATAGAAAAAAACACAAAAACATATAAAGCCTCGAATTTAACATTTAAACACAAATTATTTAAATATCACAATTTGTTGATGGCAACCATATAGCATGAACTAATGTTGTGTCTTCTTTTAAGTTCATTGTCTTGTTTATCTTTTGTTGTATTCGTAAACAATTTGATTAATCTTGTATTGTATATCAAATTATTGTTCTCAGCAAAGTTCGATCTTAAAACCTCTCGAAACTCATATTGTATTTAGTGTATTGTATATAGTGAAAGTATAGTATAGACCGAATATAACTTTTTTACTTGTTTCTTTCTTATTTGTAAAAAACACAAAGCATTTATTTGAAAAACGAACATCTAAAATTTGGTTATTTAACCCTTAAGTCTTAAGGTGCATACGATTTTAATACTATATAAATATTAAAAACACACAACAGCAAAGCATTCAATAAATAATCTAACCCATAAACAAACAAAGTTTTTATTAAATCTCTTTCTTTCCTTAAGCATATGAATTTTGAATCTCTCCGTGCGTCACTTTGCGTGACTATCTTAATATTAATCTTTGGTCCAACAAGTCTATGGACAAAGTTTCAGATCGATCGGATGAGGGAAAATGGGGTTTAGATCTCTCCATGACTGTGCGTGACTATGTCAAAGTTAATCTTTTTTCACAGCAAGTCAATCGACCAAGTTTCAGATCGATCGGATAAGGGGAAATAGGTTTTAAATCACTTCGTGACTGTGTGTGACTATGCGTGACTACCCCAAAATTAATCTATAGTCACAAGAAGACTATGGGCCAAGTTTCAGATCAGTTGGATGAGGGGGAATGTGGTTGCCCCATGGCAGACAGACAGAGATGAGTTAAAAGATTTTAAAAAGCTTTAATCAATAAAGGAGTTAATTATTATCAAGTATTGCACAATTAGAAAAAATCTTTAATCGCAACAACAAATAAATAAAATAAATTTAAAATTAAGCGGCGCTTTTCATGTTACCCCGAATAGCATTAAAAATAATTCTGTTTATTTTTAATGTAGAGTATAATACACACATTTCTCCAAAAACGAAAAGTTTCACTGGTTACAATGATACCTAAGCCAGGTGAAAATAATATGAAGGACGAACCGAATTATTATCGCACCTGTGAGAATTTTAGTAAACAAGTCTACCATATTCGTAAATCAAAACAATCAATGGCTTTCAAATACACCAATTTGGTCTTCATTCAAGTCCATGGTGCTATAGGAAACCCTTTTGACGTTTCGCAGTCGTTTGACCGGGTTTGGCACTAAGGATTATTAACCAAAGAGAATAACTTTGTGACCTCCCCCCAATATATTTAAGCTGGTGTACGAGAGGGTAGTGTTTGGGATCCACTACTGTACATTATTTCAACAGTACCACATTGGAAAACCAGAAGATTGGTTAGATATGTGGAAGATTAAAGTGTATCCATGTAACTTTTACGCTTAGAAGGAAAAAATCTTCAAGTAAGAATTAAGTACTAGCTTATACTACAAAATTCTATTGTTAAATACCTTGGATTACATCTTGATCGTCGGCTTTTTTCGGAAAGTTATATAGACTAACACAAGTACTCAAATTTAATCGAATTTATTTGTAAGCTTTTGATTTGTTACTTGATTTTCAAACCCATTTGGTGATATGGTATTCAGTTTCAGCATCTAACGTACTCGCAAAGAGAATTCAAAGATGCCAAAACAATATTTTAGAAGTGTTTACTGGTGCACATAAAGTCCAACATTTAAATATAGTAAATGTAATGGTATACCCTGCAAACTAACATCATGAGAAGTACGAAACATAAACAAATATTACATCCACCCTGAATTCATCTGATATCCAATAAGAGTCGGAAAGGAAGGCAATGCGTCAATAGTACGTAGAAAACTGCATCGTGTACGTTATTCACACAAGAGTTGGTCGACAGAAACATTTAAAAAGAAGTTTGTTGAAATATTGATATATACATGGGGTCTAAAAAATTTGAAAATTCGTATATGTTATTGCGCTTAAAATTATCAAAAAGTTCTTGAGGGAATTGAGTATCTTACTGATGAACTATTAAAATAATTTATATAACACTCAATATTAATCAATATTAGTGTTGTTTTGACTTTTTTTTTTAATACATAATAAGAAAAATTAACTTGAGGCTGTTTTATATAAACTAGGAGATCCCAGCCTTAGAAATTTGAGTGCAAATTCTAGGAAATTTTAATTTTTCATTTAATAAAGACCCTAAACGTATGCTAATCAATTTTAGCCAATTCACAATTCATCATTTTTTAAATATCGATTGCGTTATTGGTTTATGTCCAAAATTTTTTTTCAATTCAACACAATTATTATTGTGTATGAAGCAGTGTTGCCATTTTAGCTATTTTATAGCTAGATTTAGCTCTTTTTTTCGGTTTTTAGCTATAGAAATTGTGATTTAGCTTTTAACTTTTTAACTTTGTTGACGCTTTTTCTCTCTGTGCTTGACAAGCCCTTTCAAGTTTATCGATTATTTTTACATTATCGACTCTCAGTTCGAATCTAACTCTCTTTACGAACGGCTGTGTAAAAAATCAAAGCGCTTAGAGTACAACTATTTAAAATTAAAAACAAGTGTTTATTTTTGTTTTTGCAATTGCGTATTCTTGATCTCATTTGAACTCACGTGGTAGACAATCCAGCTTAAAACAGGAATAAAAATTTTGCGATGGCCCGAGGGGCCAAATCTTCATCAAAAAGAAAGCTTGTGAATAAGAAGATGACAAAACTTCCTCTGGGTTTTGTTAACCCGAACATGGCGTCAACTTCAAGCAACAGATTGAGCCTGCTTGCTGGCCTCAATGATATGGACGTAACTCCCGTATCAAATATTAACGAAGTCAAGGAACACAAACCTCCACCCATTGTTGCAGAAGCTAACGCCTCATTTACAGAAATACAAAGGATTGCATTTTCAAACGTACTTCAATTGGTACCAAAATTTTTGCTCCTAGTAATAAAATGTACGAATGCTACAAGCAAATACTTAAAGAGAATAAGATGGAGTTTCATTCTTATGGCTCCAAAGAAAATAGGTTATACACCACATTTTTACACGGTTTACCCCGCATAAGCTCTGAGGAAATCTCCAAGGAGCTAAAAAACTACAACCTATCCCCCTCTTCCGTAACTGAAATAACCACCAAATTCAGTTCAAACAATAATGCAGTTTATAAAGTTCAATTTGTTCGTAAAAATTTTAATCCAACTGCTTTAAAAAATGTACGAACAATTTCTATGGCGGTGAACATTGCCATCGAAGTGCTGCGTGTATGATATGTGCAGAACAACATCATACAAGTGTGTGTCCGTTTAACACAAATGAAAAAAGACCAGCTGTTTTTACATGCTTTAATTGCAAAAAAACAAGGAAAAGAGAGAACTGATCACTCTGCAAACGATATCAACTGTCCGTTACGTTCTCTCTATTTGGAAACTAAATAGAACAAGAGTTACTTCTAAAAGTCCGAATAAAAGCAGACAACAACAAAATAACTCATTTCAATTTAATGTGGGAGATTTTCCTAACTTAAGAAACAACAACACAAATTGTAACAATAATATCAATAATAACAGCAAAGCTACATATGCTAATCAGCTGAAAACAAACAACGATTTATTTAGCATTGATGAGCTTTTTGATATTTTCACTACAGCTATGGATGATTTGCATAGGTGCACTTCAAAAGTACAACAAATCAAAGTTGTAATGTCAATGGTAAAATACGCCCATGGATTATACTAATATTTTAAACGAATTCAAAATGCTTCACTTGAATGCTAATGGCATTTCAAACTTTTCTAAATTAAAACAATTTGAAATACTAATTGAAAGAGAAAATATTAAAATAGCGTCTTTGAATGAAACATTTTTTTCAGAAAATCATAGACCCTATTTTAAAAATTATTATTTATATAGAAGTGACAGAACAGATGCAAGAGGAGGAGGAGTAGCTCTGTTAATTCATAAATCTGTCGCTCATAAAAACCTCTTTATATCAAACACTTCATCAATCGAAAACATCTCAATTGAAGTTATTATAAATAATAGACCTATTGTTGTATCTTCGTTATATTCACCAAGATATACCCATAACTTCTGTGCTGATATCTTGAACCTAACACCTTCCACCAAAGAATATGTAGGGATTCCCTCCCACTCGCACGGTACGGCAACGCGGTGAAAATTAACGAAAACTTATTATTGCATCAGCCAATGTGTGGCTAACAATTCAACGTGAGTTGACTTTTTAGAAAACGACGCTTCGTTAAGACACACTTTTTTACCTCGCTTCTGTGAGCAACAAGTAAAGATAACTACAAAAATAAGATAAAAATATCGAATTAATTATATAATTTACTTTTAATAAAGTATATTTATGCATACACATTTTCACGACTATTCATTTCATAAACCCTAAAAGTGGTGACCGCCGACTTAAAGATGTCGAACACAGACGAGAGAGAAGAAAACACAGCAACACAAATATCTCGAGTGGCAGTAAAACCACCACCATTTTGGAAACCCGACCCGAAGCTCTGGTTCATACAGGTGGAAGCCCAATTTAAGCGTGCAGGAATAACAACAGACAGACTACACGCTCGTAGCGGAGATCGACTCCTCCATACTAAGTGTGCATCCGACATAATTTTGGCACCGCCGGAGACCGATAAATACGAAGCACTCAAGACGAGACTAATTGCCGAGTTTAGTGAATCTGACAGCAGTCGTTTCAAACGATTATTCGACGATTTATCAATTGAAGAGAAAAAACCATCCGCGTTGCTTAGAGAGATCAAAGAGTTATCAGGAAATAAGCTGGGCACAAACATTTTAAAATCATTGTGGCTTCGCCAACTACCAGCACAAGTGCAACAAATGCGACAGTTGAAGGGGAGATAGACGAATTGGCAAGAAAAGCAGACAGTGTAATGGAAATACAAAACCAACCAAGGGTAAACTACATGGCCAACAAAAGTGGAAACACCGATGATAACATCAATGAATTAACAAAGCGACTCGACCGATTAGAATGGGACCAACGAGGTCAACGGAGGGGGCGTGATTTTCAGCGCGAACAACGACGATCGCTCCAACGTAGAAACTCGCCACGTCCAAATACATCACGATCACCGTCATTAGAAATTTGTTGGTATCATCGCACATTCAAAGAAAAGGCCACAAAATGTCGAGCTCCCTGCAAGTACCGTCCGCATCTGTCGGAAAACTTGTAAGCCCCCCGTTTTCGGCGACAAACGAGGGACAGTATATGTTTAATACTCGTCGCCTTTATGTTAAAGATAGAAATTCAAACATGCAGTTCCTTATAGATACAGGGGCAGAAGTATCTGTAATCCCAAAACAGGCGAGTACATATGTATATAAGGCCATCTTTAATAAAATTACTTGCAGCGAACAATACCGAAATCAACACTTACGGGAAGAAGCGTCTCTCGCTGAACATTGGTTTGCGCAGGCAATTCACATGGCTTTTTACGGTCGCTGACGTTACTCACGCAATAATCGGGGCAGATTTTTTACAGAAGTTCAACATTTTGGTCGATATGAAAGGCAAATCGTTAGTGGATGGAACAACAAAACTACGCCAGATGTGTCTAATAAAAAAGGGCCCACCGACGTGCGTGACGACACTCAGATCGGAAAATGCCTTCCATGAGCTTTTTGCACAATATATTGACCTCACGGATGACTCAAAATCTCTGGTTAAGCACACATCCGAGGTCCTACATTTTATACAAACTAATGGACCCCCTATATCTCAAAAGGTACGGAGGCTTTCACCAGAAAAATTGGAGATTGCAAAAAAGCAGTTCGACTATCTGCTAGACCGGGGTATTTGCGTTCGCTCGAAGAGTCAATGGGCCAGCCCGTTGCATTTAGCAAAAAAACAAAATGGGTCGTGGCGACCATGTGGTGATTTTAGGCGCCTCAACGCAAAGACGATATATGACAGCTATCCAGTTCGACACATCCAGGATTTCACCAGTGAATTACAAGGTAGGACAGTTTTTTCTGTAATCGATTGCAAGAAGGCATATCACCAAATCGCGGTAAATCCAGAAGATGTCGAAAAACAGCCGTAATAACGCCATTCGGCTTATTTGAATTTAAATATAAGACATTTCGATTTCGTTTTTCCATATTTGGATGATGTACTCGTAGCATCAACATCCATAGAAGAGCACCTACAACACTTACGACAAGTATTTGAGCGTTATAGAGAAAAAGGCCTAGTTATTAACACCGAAAAATGTCAGTTGGGACAACCGGAAGTTGAGTTCTTGGGACAAATGGTCACGGGAGCTGGTATCAGACCACATCCTCGAAAGGTTGAAATAATCATCGAGCGTAAAAAGCCAGTCGAGGTACAAGAATTGCGAAGTTTTTTGGGAGCCGTCAATTTTTATCGAAAATTCTTGCCACATGCCGCCGAATTCGAACTATCCCTGCAGCAAATGATGGGCCCATGCAAAAAACGCGATCGGACAAAATTAAAATGGACCCCAGAAACGGAAGGGGCATTTAAGAAAATCAAAGAGGAGCTGGTAAATGCAGCGTTATTGGCATTTCCGCGAAAAGGTGCTACAGTGGCACTTATGACAGATGCATCCGATAAGGCGATGGGAGCAGCACTACAACAACGGGTCGACGGACACTGGCAACCGTTGGGTTTTTTTTTTCAAAAAAGTTTACTACGACTGAACAACGATCCGTTACTTCAGATTCTACTTGGAGGGTGCCCGATTTATTGTTTTTACCGATCATAAACCGTTAATCCACGCCTTTGAACAAAAATGGGAGCGCTTGTCGCCACGTCAAACTAGACAACTAAATTTCATTAGCCAATTTTCACTAGATATCCAACATATTAGTGGATCAGATAACGTTGTTGCGGATGCCCTCTACCAACAGCTTTCCGAGGAGCAGGTAAAATGCAACGAGGTACAGAATCTCTTACGATCAAATTCTACATCTCTTTCCATACAAAAGGTCAAATTGGCGTCCTGTTATGGCGAGATCGTCTGCGACATATCCACAGGAAGACTACGCCCGTATATCCCGAAAACACTTCGCAGGTTGGTAATTGAAACTCTACATGGTTTATCACACCCTGGTGTTAAAGCTTCAATCAAATTGATTTCTAGAAGTTTTGTTTGGAGCAATATGAATTCGGAAATAAGAACACTAGTTAAAAATTGTCAAAAGTGCCAAAGATGTAAAATCGGACGCCATACGAGAAGCGAATTACAGACATTTTCGGTGCCGGACATACGATTCGAGCACACAAATATTGATTTAGTAGGTCCGCTACCGAAGTCTGATAATTTCACGTACTGCTTGACGTGCGTGGATAGATATTCCCGATGGATCGAGGCGATTCCTCTTCCAGACATTACGGCCGAGATCGTGGCGAAGGCTTTGTTGAGTGGATGGATAAGTCGGTTCGGGGTACCGAAAATTATAACAACGAACCAGGGCCGACAGTTCGAGAGCAGTCTCTTTAATAAGCTTTCAAAAATTTTGGACATTAAACACATCCGAACAACGTCATACCACCCACAATCAAATGGTCTCATAGAGCGGTGGCATCGGGTTTTAAAAGCTGCGTTGAAGTGCCACGAAGCAGAAACAAATTGGACGGATGTGCTACCCATACGAACGGCGGTGAAGGAGGACTTGGGCGCATCAGTGGCCGAAATGGTCTATGGCCAATCAATTAGACTGCCCGGCGAATTTTTGATGGATAATCCAAGTCATAAAATAAGCGAGAATGTATTCCTCATGAAATTACAACAACATTTCGAGAACCTGCGTCCAAGTTCAACGACTCAACATGGCAGGAGAACTGTGTACGTTCCCAAGGACTTACGTTTTTGTGAGTATATTTTCCTCAGAGACGATACAGTTCGGGCTCCATTAAAGCCACCATATGATGGTCCCTACAAGGTACTAGAGCGACACCCGAAGACTTTTACAATATTAATAGGAACCAAAAAGAAAACAATGTCTATTGACAGAGTGAAACCAGCACACTTGCCCATGGAAATTTCTGAAATAGCGAGTTCGAACTATAGTCTACGGAAGGTTAAATTTCTGAACCAACTACCTTTTTCAACATACCATAATTCTGGAGAGGGGGTGGTGTAGGGATTCCCTCCCACTCGCACGGTACGGCAACGCGGTGAAAATTAACGAAAACTTATTGCATCAGCCAATGTGTGGCTAACAATTCAACGTGAGTTGACTTTTTAGAAAACGACGCTTCGTTAAGACACACTTTTTTACCTCGCTTCTGTGAGCAACAAGCAAAGTTAACTACAAAAATAAGATAAAAATATCGAATTAATTATATAATTTACTTTTAATAAAGTATATTTATGCATACACATTTTCACGACTATTCATTTCATAAACACTAAAAATACATAGTTTTTGGTGACCTAAATGCCAAACATTGCTCTTGGAATTGCCGTTCAAATAATACTGCAGGAATCGCAGTGAACAATCTACAGCAATCAAGCAATTTTTTTATACACTATCCTAATAGTCCAACCCTATTCCCCCATCAACACAATCGCGAAGCATCTACAGTCGATATTATTTTAAGCAATACCGCTTTGAATATAGACGTAAAGACAATGGATTACGAAATACCATCAGACCATCGCCCCATTATGTGTACACTTAAAAGATCAGTGGCCTCGCAGGTTGACCTCAACTATTATGATTATAGTGCAACCAACTGGAACATTTATATGAATTTTTTAGAAAATAAAATCACGTTAAATTCGGATATATACAATACCAAGGCAGTAATTGATCAGGAAATACAAAAATTTATAAATGTAGTTTTTGAAGCAAGGGATGCGTCTACACCTAAAATAACTCAACAAAATAATTTCACATTACCAGAAAGTACTGTGAAATATATTAAATTAAGACGAAGCTTTAAAAGAAAAAGCCAACGATCTTCAAATATAGCCGAGCAAATTTTTTATAATCAATGTACTAAGTTTCTAAGTAACATGATTGATAAAAGTATTAATTCGGAACGCAATAAGAAATGGTGTCAATTATTATCCAATTTAAAACCAGGTGATAAATCATTTTGGAGAATAAGCAGGAACTTGCGAGGAAAAGGAAGAAATCAAATCTCTCACCTTGAGGTTGGAAATACAAGGATAACATCTGATAAGAACAAGGATGAAGTCCTGGCAAATTCATTTGCCAAAGCAAATAACCTCACTTCGAATTACAACCACTCAGCGGATATAGTAATAAATACAACAGTAAATAATTTTAAGAAGGAAAATCCCAGTTCAATTTATACATCTCTAGAAGAAGTAATGAATATTGTCTCATCAATAAAACCCTCAAAATCTCCTGGTTTTGACAATGTTCCCAACCTGCTCTTAAAGAAACTACCACTCAAAGCTCTAAAATTACTGGTTATAATATTTAACAGCTGCATCAAACTCAACTATTTTCCAAACCACTTCAAAAATGCTAAGGTTATAGCCATAAACAAACCTAGTAAGCCAAAAAATAACCCAAATAGCTATAGACCTATTAGTTTATTAAGCAACTTAGGTAAAATATTTGAAAAAATACTACATTCTCGTCTTAGTGAATTTGTAACGACCAATTCTATTGTTGCTAAAGAACAATTTGGATTTAAAAAAGGGCATAGCACTACTCACCAAATAAACAGAATTAAAAATCAAATAATCACCAATAAAAAGAATAAACGTTCAAGGGGTCTAATATTGTTAGATATCGAAAAAGCGTTTGACACCGTTTGGCATAATGGCCTAGTATTTAAACTTCTTGATGCAAATATACCAAACTATTTATGCAAACTTATTTCAGATTTCATTCACGGCAGAAGCTTTAAAGTTGCGGTTAATAATGAAACATCATCTCCAAAAACCATTACCACCGGGTTACCTCAAGGATCAGTCTTGTCGCCATTGCTTTACTCGATATATACATCCGATTTCAAAGTGCCGAAATATATGAAAATTGCTTACTACGCAGATGATACTGCGTTAATTTCTTCAAACAAACTTACAAGTGCACTCCTGAAGAAAATGGAAAAGGGACTTGTAAATTGCAGTAAATATTTTCACAAATGGAAAATCAAAATTAATCCAAACAAGACCCAAGCAATTATTTTTCCGTTCAACAAATCTCCCAAAAGACTGCCAAGACGTCATCTTCATATTGGAAATAATACCATAAATGTACTTAATCATGTCAAATATCTCGGAGTTGTCTTGGACAAAAAGCTTACTTTTAAACATCATATTACGGCTACGTGCCAAAAAGCCATAAAATCATTTAAAGCATTATGGTCACTTCTAAATAGAAGGTCATTTCTGAACCCCAAAAACAAAAATCTCTTCAAAAGTGTTATAAGGCCAATATTAACATACGCGTGTCCTATTTGGAGTGACGCTGCCAACTGCCACCTAAAACGCTTACAAATTATACAAAACAAATGTCTTAAAATGATAAATAAAAAGCCCTGGAGGTATCCTACAAATCTTCTTCATGAAGAAACAGGTTATGAAAAAATTATCGATTTCATAACAAGGATTAACAGTAATTACTTTGCCAAAATTGAAAATTCCTCTTACCCACTGATAAGAGAATGTAGAGAAATAACGTAAAATTAAAAAGAAATCGCCAAATTGAAAATTATATGCTTATAGAGGTCTATTATCTCTAATAAACCTTCTATAAGCATATAAATATTTGCAGATAGTATTTGAATTTATTAAATCATATAAAGGTTTTTTTTCCTCCCATTTTCCTTTAAAAATCATTAAAAAATAAAATAAAAACTATTTAATGTCTTTAGATCATATATATTATTTGTTGCAATATCTATATGTAAAGATAAGATCTCATATGTAAATATCAAATTTGTTAAAATATGTAAATAAAGGAAGAATATATAATTGAAATTGACATTATCGACTCAGTTTCATTCCTAAAAACAAAACGAAACAAAAGTGGGGAAAAACTTAAGTAGTTATGGAAATTAGTTACTGCAAACACTAAAATTAACAGAAATGAAAATGTAAGTTAACTTCTGCTATATTATACATAATAATATACTATACTATACTACATATATTAATTTTTTTAGTGAAAGTAATGATTCTATTGACAACCTTGACGACGTACCCAGTACGAGCCAAAAGAGGTTAGCTTTCGTAATTTTGCAATAGAAATTATCTTCATTAAAATTTTTTTTTATGAAATATAAGCAAAACTTTCGCCAATCGTTGTTGAAGGATAAAAGGTTTGAAAAGTGGCTGAAAGAGGAAGGCAATAGCATGATGTGCAAGTACTCCCGGTGTCATTTACAACCGAAGCTATATGGTCTTCTGGCGCATTCCAAAACTAAGAAGCATATGAACGCCATGTCTCCATTTTTACGTGGTACTCAGCCTTCTGTTGGATTTCTACCGATAAAGGCAGATAAAACTGTTTTAAAAGCAGAATTATCAAATGCTGTTTATGTTGTGGCACACACCTGAATTCGATCCATTGACCACTTAGTAAAAATGCAACGTGGTATATTCGATAACAGCAATATTGCAGGCAATTTTAAGCTTGGCAGGACGAAGTGCAGCGCCCTTATAAAAACGTCTTATTTCCACATTTTAAAAGTTTACTCTTGTCCGATATTGGAGCCAGTGCATACAGTCGATTATAGATGAATCGACTGATATCATTGTAAAAAAAATACTTGGGCATAGTCATTCGTTACTACAGTGAGAGTCACAACCAAATTGTCAACACCTTAAAACTAGCAGAGCTTGATAACTACACTGC
This sequence comes from Cordilura impudica, assembly GCA_963682025.1. Taxonomy (NCBI): domain Eukaryota; kingdom Metazoa; phylum Arthropoda; class Insecta; order Diptera; family Scathophagidae; genus Cordilura; species Cordilura impudica. The sequence continues at coordinate 193,070,900 of OY821518.1, read as the reverse complement.
GCAGGGAATAGTTGCTTCGATATTAAAAACGATGAAGGAGTATAACTTAGATATAAAAAACATGATGTAAACCGAGGTGTCATTGCTCAATTAAAAAGAGTTGAATCCGAAAATTAGGTTGGTCCCATGTATATGACACTCGATTCAAATTGCAGTTTCAAGTGCAACGAAAATTACTCCCAGTGAAATTGAATTTCTCGTTTCAGAAACATATAATTGGTTTTCCAAATCTGCGTTAAAGCAAAATCACTATAGAACCGTATTCGCAGCTATAAATAATGGCTTGCAGCCGAATAAAATAGTAGGGGCGTGCGATACAAGATGGCTGCCCATTGAAGTGGCTATCAAGCGATTAGTGGAGCAATGGTTGGAGTTAAAAACTCATTTTCAAATTGCGAAAGCTACTGAAGTTTGCCACAAAGCAAAAGTTTTAGTCTCTCTTTTTAATGATATAAATTTGGCCTATTTGCAGTTTTTAAAAGCTGTGTTATCCGACGTTCAGCGACTTAATAAATTGTTATTAACACCGAAAAATGTCAGTTGGGACAACCGGAAGTTGAGTTCTTGGGACATATGGTCACGGGAGCTGGTATCAGACCACATCCTCGAAAGGTTGAAATAATCATCGAGCGTAAAAAGCCAGTCGAGGTACAAGAATTGCGAAGTTTTTTGGGAGCCGTCAATTTTTCAAAAAAGTTTACTACGACTGAACAACGATCCGTTACTTCAGATTCTACTTGGAGGGTGCCCGATTTATTGTTTTTACCGATCATAAACCGTTAATCCACGCCTTTGAACAAAAATGGGAGCGCTTGTCGCCACGTCAAACTAGACAACTAAATTTCATTAGCCAATTTTCACTAGATATCCAACATATTAGTGGATCAGATAACGTTGTTGCGGATGCCCTCTACCAACAGCTTTCCGAGGAGCAGGTAAAATGCAACGAGGTACAGAATCTCTTACGATCAAATTCTACATCTCTTTCCATACAAAAGGTCAAATTGGCGTCCTGTTATGGCGAGATCGTCTGTGACATATCCACAGGAAGACTACGCCCGTATATCCCGAAAACACTTCGCAGGTTGGTAATTGAAACTCTACATGGTTTATCACACCCTGGTGTTAAAGCTTCAATCAAATTGATTTCTAGAAGTTTTGTTTGGAGCAATATGAATTCGGAAATAAGAACACTAGTTAAAAATTGTCAAAAGTGCCAAAGATGTAAAATCGGACGCCATACGAGAAGCGAATTACAGACATTTTCGGTGCCGGACATACGATTCGAGCACATAAATATTGATTTAGTAGGTCCGCTACCGAAGTCTGATAATTTCACGTACTGCTTGACGTGCGTGGATAGATATTCCCGATGGATCGAGGCGATTCCTCTTCCAGACATTACGGCCGAGATCGTGGCGAAGGCTTTGTTGAGTGGATGGATAAGTCGGTTCGGGGTACCGAAAATTATAACAACGAACCAGGGCCGACAGTTCGAGAGCAGTCTCTTTAATAAGCTTTCAAAAATTTTGGACATTAAACACATCCGAACAACGTCATACCACCCACAATCAAATGGTCTCATAGAGCGGTGGCATCGGGTTTTAAAAGCTGCGTTGAAGTGCCACGAAGCAGATACAAATTGGACGGATGTGCTACCCATACGAACGGCGGTGAAGGAGGACTTGGGCGCATCAGTGGCCGAAATGGTCTATGGCCAATCAATTAGACTGCCCGGCGAATTTTTGATGGATAATCCAAGTCATAAAATAAGCGAGAATGTATTCCTCATGAAATTACAACAACATTTCGAGAACCTGCGTCCAAGTTCAACGACTCAACATGGCAGGAGAACTGTGTACGTTCCCAAGGACTTACGTTTTTGTGAGTATATTTTCCTCAGAGACGATACAGTTCGGGCTCCATTAAAGCCACCATATGATGGTCCCTACAAGGTACTAGAGCGACACCCGAAGACTTTTACAATATTAATAGGAACCAAAAAGAAAACAGTGTCTATTGACAGAGTGAAACCAGCACACTTGCCCATGGAAATTTCTGAAATAGCGAGTTCGAACTATAGTCTACGGAAGGTTAAATTTCTGAACCAACTACCTTTTTCAACATACTATAATTCTGGAGAGGGGGTGGTGTAGGGATTCCCTCCCACTCGCACGGTACGGCAACGCGGTGAAAATTAACGAAAACTTATTATTGCATCAGCCAATGTGTGGCTAACAATTCAACGTGAGTTGACTTTTTAGAAAACGACGCTTCGTTAAGACACACTTTTTTACCTCGCTTCTGTGAGCAACAAGCAAAGTTAACTACAAAAATAAGATAAAAATATCGAATTAATTATATAATTTACTTTTAATAAAGTATATTTATGCATACACATTTTCACGACTATTCATTTCATAAACACTAAAAATACATAGTTTTTGGTGACCTAAATGCCAAACATTGCTCTTGGAATTGCCGTTCAAATAATACTGCAGGAATCGCAGTGAACAATCTACAGCAATCAAGCAATTTTTTTATACACTATCCTAATAGTCCAACCCTATTCCCCCATCAACACAATCGCGAAGCATCTACAGTCGATATTATTTTAAGCAATACCGCTTTGAATATAGACGTAAAGACAATGGATTACGAAATACCATCAGACCATCGCCCCATTATGTGTACACTTAAAAGATCAGTGGCCTCGCAGATTGACCTCAACTATTATGATTATAGTGCAACCAACTGGAACATTTATATGAATTTTTTATAAAATAAAATCACGTTAAATTCGGATATATACAATACCAAGGCAGTAATTGATCAGGAAATACAAAAATTTATATATGTAGTTTTTGAAGCAAGGGATGCGTCTACACCTAAAATAACTCAACAAAATAATTTCACATTACCAGAAAGTACTGTGAAATATATTAAACTAAGACGAAGCTTTAAAAGAAAAAGCCAACGATCTTCAAATATAGCCGAGCAAATTTTTTATAATCAATGTACTAAGTTTCTAAGTAACATGATTGATAAAAGTATTAATTCGGAACGCAATAAGAAATGGTGTCAATTATTATCCAATTTAAAACCAGGTGATAAATCATTTTGGAGAATAAGCAGGAACTTGCGAGGAAAAGGAAGAAATCAAATCTCTCACCTTGAGGTTGGAAATACAAGGATAACATCTGATAAGAACAAGGATGAAGTCCTGGCAAATTCATTTGCCAAAGCAAATAACCTCACTTCGAATTACAACCACTCAGCGGATATAGTAATAAATACAACAGTAAATAATTTTAAGAAGGAAAATCCCAGTTCAATTTATACATCTCTAGAAGAAGTAATGAATATTGTCTCATCAATAAAACCCTCAAAATCTCCTGGTTTTGACAATGTTCCCAACCTGCTCTTAAAGAAACTACCACTCAAAGCTCTAAAATTACTGGTTATAATATTTAACTGCTTTATCAAACTCAACTATTTTCCAAACCACTTCAAAAATGCTAAGGTTATAGCCATAAACAAACCTAGTAAGCCAAAAAATAACCCAAATAGCTATAGACCTATTAGTTTATTAAGCAACTTAGGTAAAATATTTGAAAAAATACTACATTCTCGTCTTAGTGAATTTGTAACGACCAATTCTATTGTTGCTAAAGAACAATTTGGATTTAAAAAAGGGCATAGCACTACTCACCAAATAAACAGAATTAAAAATCAAATAATCACCAATAAAAAGAATAAACGTTCAAGGGGTCTAATATTGTTAGATATCGAAAAAGCGTTTGACACCGTTTGGCATAATGGCCTAGTATTTAAACTTCTTGATGCAAATATACCAAACTATTTATGCAAACTTATTTCAGATTTCATTCACGGCAGAAGCTTTAAAGTTGCGGTTAATAATGAAACATCATCTCCAAAAACCATTACCACCGGGTTACCTCAAGGATCAGTCTTGTCGCCATTGCTTTACTCGATATATACATCCGATTTCAAAGTCCCGAAATATATGAAAATTGCTTACTACGCAGATGATACTGCGTTAATTTCTTCAAACAAACTTACAAGTGCACTCCTGAAGAAAATGGAAAAGGGACTTGTAAATTGCAGTAAATATTTTCACAAATGGAAAATCAAAATTAATCCAAACAAGACCCAAGCAATTATTTTTCCGTTCAACAAATCTCCCAAAAGACTGCCAAGACGTCATCTTCATATTGGAAATAATACCATAAATGTACTTAATCATGTCAAATATCTCGGAGTTGTCTTGGACAAAAAGCTTACTTTTAAACATCATATTACGGCTACGTGCCAAAAAGCCATAAAATCATTTAAAGCATTATGGTCACTTCTAAATAGAAGGTCATTTCTGAACCCCAAAAACAAAAATCTCTTCAAAAGTGTTATAAGGCCAATATTAACATACGCGTGTCCTATTTGGAGTGACGCTGCCAACTGCCACCTAAAACGCTTACAAATTATACAAAACAAATGTCTTAAAATGATAAATAAAAAGCCCTGGAGGTATCCTACAAATCTTCTTCATGAAGAAACAGGTTATGAAAAAATTATCGATTTCATAACAAGGATTAACAGTAATTACTTTGCCAAAATTGAAAATTCCTCTTACCCACTGATAAGAGAATGTAGAGAAATAACGTAAAATTAAAAAGAAATCGCCAAATTGAAAATTATATGCTTATAGAGGTCTATTATCTCTAATAAACCTTCTATAAGCATATAAATATTTGCAGATAGTATTTGAATTTATTAAATCATATAAAGGTTTTTTTCCTCCCATTTTCCTTTAAAAATCATTAAAAAATAAAATAAAAACTATTTAATGTCTTTAGATCATATATATTATTTGTTGCAATATCTATATGTAAAGATAAGATCTCATATGTAAATATCAAATTTGTTAAAATATGTAAATAAAGGAAGAATATATAATTGAAATTGACATTATCGACTCAGTTTCATTCCTAAAAACAAAACGAAACAAAAGTGGGGAAAAACTTAAGTAGTTATGGAAATTAGTTACTGCAAACACTAAAATTAACAGAAATGAAAATGTAAGTTAACTTCTGCTATATTATACATAATAATATACTATACTATACTACATATATTAATTTTTTTAGTGAAAGTAATGATTCTATTGACAACCTTGACGACGTACCCAGTACGAGCCAAAAGAGGTTAGCTTTCGTAATTTTGCAATAGAAATTATCTTCATTAAAATTTTTTTTTATGAAATATAAGCAAAACTTTCGCCAATCGTTGTTGAAGGATAAAAGGTTTGAAAAGTGGCTGAAAGAGGAAGGCAATAGCATGATGTGCAAGTACTCCCGGTGTCATTTACAACCGAAGCTATATGGTCTTCTGGCGCATTCCAAAACTAAGAAGCATATGAACGCCATGTCTCCATTTTTACGTGGTACTCAGCCTTCTGTTGGATTTCTACCGATAAAGGCAGATAAAACTGTTTTAAAAGCAGAATTATCAAATGCTGTTTATGTTGTGGCACACACCTCAATTCGATCCATTGACCACTTAGTAAAAATGCAACGTGGTATATTCGATAACAGCAATATTGCAGGCAATTTTAAGCTTGGCAGGACGAAGTGCAGCGCCCTTATAAAAACGTCTTATTTCCACATTTTAAAAGTTTACTCTTGTCCGATATTGGAGCCAGTGCATACAGTCTGATTATAGATGAATCGACTGATATCATTGTAAAAAAAATACTTGGGCATAGTCATTCGTTACTACAGTGAGAGTCACAACCAAATTGTCAACACCTTAAAACTAGCAGAGCTTGATAACTACACTGCGCAGGGAATAGTTGCTTCGATATTAAAAACGATGAAGGAGTATAACTTAGATATAAAAAACATGATGTAAACCGAGGTGTCATTGCTCAATTAAAAAGAGTTGAATCCGAAAATTAGGTTGGTCCCATGTATATGACACTCGATTCAAATTGCAGTTTCAAGTGCAACGAAAATTACTCCCAGTGAAATTGAATTTCTCGTTTCAGAAACATATAATTGGTTTTCCAAATCTGCGTTAAAGCAAAATCACTATAGAACCGTATTCGCAGCTATAAATAATGGCTTGCAGCCGAATAAAATAGTAGGGGCGTGCGATACAAGATGGCTGCCCATTGAAGTGGCTATCAAGCGATTAGTGGAGCAATGGTTGGAGTTAAAAACTCATTTTCAAATTGCGAAAGCTACTGAAGTTTGCCACAAAGCAAAAGTTTTAGTCTCTCTTTTTAATGATATAAATTTGGCCTATTTGCAGTTTTTAAAAGCTGTGTTATCCGACGTTCAGCGACTTAATAAATTGTTATTAACACCGAAAAATGTCAGTTGGGACAACCGGAAGTTGAGTTCTTGGGACATATGGTCACGGGAGCTGGTATCAGACCACATCCTCGAAAGGTTGAAATAATCATCGAGCGTAAAAAGCCAGTCGAGGTACAAGAATTGCGAAGTTTTTTGGGAGCCGTCAATTTTTCAAAAAAGTTTACTACGACTGAACAACGATCCGTTACTTCAGATTCTACTTGGAGGGTGCCCGATTTATTGTTTTTACCGATCATAAACCGTTAATCCACGCCTTTGAACAAAAATGGGAGCGCTTGTCGCCACGTCAAACTAGACAACTAAATTTCATTAGCCAATTTTCACTAGATATCCAACATATTAGTGGATCAGATAACGTTGTTGCGGATGCCCTCTACCAACAGCTTTCCGAGGAGCAGGTAAAATGCAACGAGGTACAGAATCTCTTACGATCAAATTCTACATCTCTTTCCATACAAAAGGTCAAATTGGCGTCCTGTTATGGCGAGATCGTCTGTGACATATCCACAGGAAGACTACGCCCGTATATCCCGAAAACACTTCGCAGGTTGGTAATTGAAACTCTACATGGTTTATCACACCCTGGTGTTAAAGCTTCAATCAAATTGATTTCTAGAAGTTTTGTTTGGAGCAATATGAATTCGGAAATAAGAACACTAGTTAAAAATTGTCAAAAGTGCCAAAGATGTAAAATCGGACGCCATACGAGAAGCGAATTACAGACATTTTCGGTGCCGGACATACGATTCGAGCACATAAATATTGATTTAGTAGGTCCGCTACCGAAGTCTGATAATTTCACGTACTGCTTGACGTGCGTGGATAGATATTCCCGATGGATCGAGGCGATTCCTCTTCCAGACATTACGGCCGAGATCGTGGCGAAGGCTTTGTTGAGTGGATGGATAAGTCGGTTCGGGGTACCGAAAATTATAACAACGAACCAGGGCCGACAGTTCGAGAGCAGTCTCTTTAATAAGCTTTCAAAAATTTTGGACATTAAACACATCCGAACAACGTCATACCACCCACAATCAAATGGTCTCATAGAGCGGTGGCATCGGGTTTTAAAAGCTGCGTTGAAGTGCCACGAAGCAGATACAAATTGGACGGATGTGCTACCCATACGAACGGCGGTGAAGGAGGACTTGGGCGCATCAGTGGCCGAAATGGTCTATGGCCAATCAATTAGACTGCCCGGCGAATTTTTGATGGATAATCCAAGTCATAAAATAAGCGAGAATGTATTCCTCATGAAATTACAACAACATTTCGAGAACCTGCGTCCAAGTTCAACGACTCAACATGGCAGGAGAACTGTGTACGTTCCCAAGGACTTACGTTTTTGTGAGTATATTTTCCTCAGAGACGATACAGTTCGGGCTCCATTAAAGCCACCATATGATGGTCCCTACAAGGTACTAGAGCGACACCCGAAGACTTTTACAATATTAATAGGAACCAAAAAGAAAACAGTGTCTATTGACAGAGTGAAACCAGCACACTTGCCCATGGAAATTTCTGAAATAGCGAGTTCGAACTATAGTCTACGGAAGGTTAAATTTCTGAACCAACTACCTTTTTCAACATACTATAATTCTGGAGAGGGGGTGGTGTAGGGATTCCCTCCCACTCGCACGGTACGGCAACGCGGTGAAAATTAACGAAAACTTATTATTGCATCAGCCAATGTGTGGCTAACAATTCAACGTGAGTTGACTTTTTAGAAAACGACGCTTCGTTAAGACACACTTTTTTACCTCGCTTCTGTGAGCAACAAGCAAAGTTAACTACAAAAATAAGATAAAAATATCGAATTAATTATATAATTTACTTTTAATAAAGTATATTTATGCATACACATTTTCACGACTATTCATTTCATAAACACTAAAAATACATAGTTTTTGGTGACCTAAATGCCAAACATTGCTCTTGGAATTGCCGTTCAAATAATACTGCAGGAATCGCAGTGAACAATCTACAGCAATCAAGCAATTTTTTTATACACTATCCTAATAGTCCAACCCTATTCCCCCATCAACACAATCGCGAAGCATCTACAGTCGATATTATTTTAAGCAATACCGCTTTGAATATAGACGTAAAGACAATGGATTACGAAATACCATCAGACCATCGCCCCATTATGTGTACACTTAAAAGATCAGTGGCCTCGCAGATTGACCTCAACTATTATGATTATAGTGCAACCAACTGGAACATTTATATGAATTTTTTAGAAAATAAAATCACGTTAAATTCGGATATATACAATACCAAGGCAGTAATTGATCAGGAAATACAAAAATTTATATATGTAGTTTTTGAAGCAAGGGATGCGTCTACACCTAAAATAACTCAACAAAATAATTTCACATTACCAGAAAGTACTGTGAAATATATTAAACTAAGACGAAGCTTTAAAAGAAAAAGCCAACGATCTTCAAATATAGCCGAGCAAATTTTTTATAATCAATGTACTAAGTTTCTAAGTAACATGATTGATAAAAGTATTAATTCGGAACGCAATAAGAAATGGTGTCAATTATTATCCAATTTAAAACCAGGTGATAAATCATTTTGGAGAATAAGCAGGAACTTGCGAGGAAAAGGAAGAAATCAAATCTCTCACCTTGAGGTTGGAAATACAAGGATAACATCTGATAAGAACAAGGATGAAGTCCTGGCAAATTCATTTGCCAAAGCAAATAACCTCACTTCGAATTACAACCACTCAGCGGATATAGTAATAAATACAACAGTAAATAATTTTAAGAAGGAAAATCCCAGTTCAATTTATACATCTCTAGAAGAAGTAATGAATATTGTCTCATCAATAAAACCCTCAAAATCTCCTGGTTTTGACAATGTTCCCAACCTGCTCTTAAAGAAACTACCACTCAAAGCTCTAAAATTACTGGTTATAATATTTAACTGCTGTATCAAACTCAACTATTTTCCAAACCACTTCAAAAATGCTAAGGTTATAGCCATAAACAAACCTAGTAAGCCAAAAAATAACCCAAATAGCTATAGACCTATTAGTTTATTAAGCAACTTAGGTAAAATATTTGAAAAAATACTACATTCTCGTCTTAGTGAATTTGTAACGACCAATTCTATTGTTGCTAAAGAACAATTTGGATTTAAAAAAGGGCATAGCACTACTCACCAAATAAACAGAATTAAAAATCAAATAATCACCAATAAAAAGAATAAACGTTCAAGGGGTCTAATATTGTTAGATATCGAAAAAGCGTTTGACACCGTTTGGCATAATGGCCTAGTATTTAAACTTCTTGATGCAAATATACCAAACTATTTATGCAAACTTATTTCAGATTTCATTCACGGCAGAAGCTTTAAAGTTGCGGTTAATAATGAAACATCATCTCCAAAAACCATTACCACCGGGTTACCTCAAGGATCAGTCTTGTCGCCATTGCTTTACTCGATATATACATCCGATTTCAAAGTCCCGAAATATATGAAAATTGCTTACTACGCAGATGATACTGCGTTAATTTCTTCAAACAAACTTACAAGTGCACTCCTGAAGAAAATGGAAAAGGGACTTGTAAATTGCAGTAAATATTTTCACAAATGGAAAATCAAAATTAATCCAAACAAGACCCAAGCAATTATTTTTCCGTTCAACAAATCTCCCAAAAGACTGCCAAGACGTCATCTTCATATTGGAAATAATACCATAAATGTACTTAATCATGTCAAATATCTCGGAGTTGTCTTGGACAAAAAGCTTACTTTTAAACATCATATTACGGCTACGTGCCAAAAAGCCATAAAATCATTTAAAGCATTATGGTCACTTCTAAATAGAAGGTCATTTCTAAACCCCAAAAACAAAAATCTCTTCAAAAGTGTTATAAGGCCAATATTAACATACGCGTGTCCTATTTGGAGTGACGCTGCCAACTGCCACCTAAAACGCTTACAAATTATACAAAACAAATGTCTTAAAATGATAAATAAAAAGCCCTGGAGGTATCCTACAAATCTTCTTCATGAAGAAACAGGTTATGAAAAAATTATCGATTTCATAACAAGGATTAACAGTAATTACTTTGCCAAAATTGAAAATTCCTCTTACCCACTGATAAGAGAATGTAGAGAAATAACGTAAAATTAAAAAGAAATCGCCAAATTGAAAATTATATGCTTATAGAGGTCTATTATCTCTAATAAACCTTCTATAAGCATATAAATATTTGCAGTAAGTATTTGAATTTATTAAATCATATAAAGGTTTTTTTCCTCCCATTTTCCTTTAAAAATCATTAAAAAATAAAATAAAAACTATTTAATGTCTTTAGATCATATATATTATTTGTTGCAATATCTATATGTAAAGATAAGATCTCATATGTAAATATCAAATTTGTTAAAATATGTAAATAAAGGAAGAATATATAATTGAAATTGACATTATCGACTCAGTTTCATTCCTAAAAACAAAACGAAACAAAAGTGGGGAAAAACTTAAGTAGTTATGGAAATTAGTTACTGCAAACACTAAAATTAACAGAAATGAAAATGTAAGTTAACTTCTGCTATATTATACATAATAATATACTATACTATACTACATATATTAATTTTTTTAGTGAAAGTAATGATTCTATTGACAACCTTGACGACGTACCCAGTACGAGCCAAAAGAGGTTAGCTTTCGTAATTTTGCAATAGAAATTATCTTCATTAAAATTTTTTTTTAGGAAATATAAGCAAAACTTTCGCCAATCGTTGTTGAAGGATAAAAGGTTTGAAAAGTGGCTGAAAGAGGAAGGCAATAGCATGATGTGCAAGTACTCCCGGTGTCATTTACAACCGAAGCTATATGGTCTTCTGGCGCATTCCAAAACTAAGAAGCATATGAACGCCATGTCTCCATTTTTACGTGGTACTCAGCCTTCTGTTGGATTTCTACCGATAAAGGCAGATAAAACTGTTTTAAAAGCAGAATTATCAAATGCTGTTTATGTTGTGGCACACACCTCAATTCGATCCATTGACCACTTAGTAAAAATGCAACGTGGTATATTCGATAACAGCAATATTGCAGGCAATTTTAAGCTTGGCAGGACGAAGTGCAGCGCCCTTATAAAAACGTCTTATTTCCACATTTTAAAAGTTTACTCTTGTCCGATATTGGAGCCAGTGCATACAGTCTGATTATAGATGAATCGACTGATATCATTGTAAAAAAAATACTTGGGCATAGTCATTCGTTACTACAGTGAGAGTCACAACCAAATTGTCAACACCTTAAAACTAGCAGAGCTTGATAACTACACTGCGCAGGGAATAGTTGCTTCGATATTAAAAACGATGAAGGAGTATAACTTAGATATAAAAAACATGATGTAAACCGAGGTGTCATTGCTCAATTAAAAAGAGTTGAATCCGAAAATTATGTTGGTCCCATGTATATGCCACTCGATTCAAATTGCAGTTTCAAGTGCAACGAAAATTACTCCCAGTGAAATTGAATTTCTCGTTTCAGAAACATATAATTGGTTTTCCAAATCTGCGTTAAAGCAAAATCACTATAGAACCGTATTCGCAGCTATAAATAATGGCTTGCAGCCGAATAAAATAGTAGGGGCGTGCGATACAAGATGGCTGCCCATTGAAGTGGCTATCAAGCGATTAGTGGAGCAATGGTTGGAGTTAAAAACTCATTTTCAAATTGCGAAAGCTACTGAAGTTTGCCACAAAGCAAAAGTTTTAGTCTCTCTTTTTAATGATATAAATTTGGCCTATTTGCAGTTTTTAAAAGCTGTGTTATCCGACGTTCAGCGACTTAATAAATTGTTATTAACACCGAAAAATGTCAGTTGGGACAACCGGAAGTTGAGTTCTTGGGACATATGGTCACGGGAGCTGGTATCAGACCACATCCTCGAAAGGTTGAAATAATCATCGAGCGTAAAAAGCCAGTCGAGGTACAAGAATTGCGAAGTTTTTTGGGAGCCGTCAATTTTTATCGAAAATTCTTGCCACATGCCGCCGAATTCGAACTATCCCTGCAGCAAATGATGGGCCCATGCAAAAAACGCGATCGGACAAAATTAAAATGGACCCCAGAAACGGAAGGGGCATTTAAGAAAATCAAAGAGGAGCTGGTAAATGCAGCGTTATTGGCATTTCCGCGAAAAGGTGCTACAGTGGCACTTATGACAGATGCATCCGATAAGGCGATGGGAGCAGCACTACAACAACGGGTCGACGGACACTGGCAACCGTTGGGTTTTTTTTTTCAAAAAAGTTTACTACGACTGAACAACGATCCGTTACTTCAGATTCTACTTGGAGGGTGCCCGATTTATTGTTTTTACCGATCATAAACCGTTAATCCACGCCTTTGAACAAAAATGGGAGCGCTTGTCGCCACGTCAAACTAGACAACTAAATTTCATTAGCCAATTTTCACTAGATATCCAACATATTAGTGGATCAGATAACGTTGTTGCGGATGCCCTCTACCAACAGCTTTCCGAGGAGCAGGTAAAATGCAACGAGGTACAGAATCTCTTACGATCAAATTCTACATCTCTTTCCATACAAAAGGTCAAATTGGCGTCCTGTTATGGCGAGATCGTCTGCGACATATCCACAGGAAGACTACGCCCGTATATCCCGAAAACACTTCGCAGGTTGGTAATTGAAACTCTACATGGTTTATCACACCCTGGTGTTAAAGCTTCAATCAAATTGAGATCTAGAAGTTTTGTTTGGAGCAATATGAATTCGGAAATAAGAACACTAGTTAAAAATTGTCAAAAGTGCCAAAGATGTAAAATCGGACGCCATACGAGAAGCGAATTACAGACATTTTCGGTGCCGGACATACGATTCGAGCACATAAATATTGATTTAGTAGGTCCGCTACCGAAGTCTGATAATTTCACGTACTGCTTGACGTGCGTGAATAGATATTCCCGATGGATCGAGGCGATTCCTCTTCCAGACATTACGGCCGAGATCGTGGCGAAGGCTTTGTTGAGTGGATGGATAAGTCGGTTCGGGGTACCGAAAATTATAACAACGAACCAGGGCCGACAGTTCGAGAGCAGTCTCTTTAATAAGCTTTCAAAAATTTTGGACATTAAACACATCCGAACAACGTCATACCACCCACAATCAAATGGTCTCATAGAGCGGTGGCATCGGGTTTTAAAAGCTGCGTTGAAGTGCCACGAAGCAGATACAAATTGGACGGATGTGCTACCCATACGAACGGCGGTGAAGGAGGACTTGGGCGCATCAGTGGCCGAAATGGTCTATGGCCAATCAATTAGACTGCCCGGCGAATTTTTGATGGATAATCCAAGTCATAAAATAAGCGAGAATGTATTCCTCATGAAATTACAACAACATTTCGAGAACCTGCGTCCAAGTTCAACGACTCAACATGGCAGGAGAACTGTGTACGTTCCCAAGGACTTACGTTTTTGTGAGTATATTTTCCTCAGAGACGATACAGTTCGGGGTCCATTAAAGCCACCATATGATGGTCCCTACAAGGTACTAGAGCGACACCCGAAGACTTTTACAATATTAATAGGAACCAAAAAGAAAACAGTGTCTATTGACAGAGTGAAACCAGCACACTTGCCCATGGAAATTTCTGAAATAGCGAGTTCGAACTATAGTCTACGGAAGGTTAAATTTCTGAACCAACTACCTTTTTCAACATACCATAATTCTGGAGAGGGGGTGGTGTAGGGATTCCCTCCCACTCGCACGGTACGGCAACGCGGTGAAAATTAACGAAAACTTATTATTGCATCAGCCAATGTGTGGCTAACAATTCAACGTGAGTTGACTTTTTAGAAAACGACGCTTCGTTAAGACACACTTTTTTACCTCGCTTCTGTGAGCAACAAGCAAAGTTAACTACAAAAATAAGATAAAAATATCGAATTAATTATATAATTTACTTTTAATAAAGTATATTTATGCATACACATTTTCACGACTATTCATTTCATAAACACTAAAAATACATAGTTTTTGGTGACCTAAATGCCAAACATTGCTCTTGGAATTGCCGTTCAAATAATACTGCAGGAATCGCAGTGAACAATCTACAGCAATCAAGCAATTTTTTTATACACTATCCTAATAGTCCAACCCTATTCCCCCATCAACACAATCGCGAAGCATCTACAGTCGATATTATTTTAAGCAATACCGCTTTGAATATAGACGTAAAGACAATGGATTACGAAATACCATCAGACCATCGCCCCATTATGTGTACACTTAAAAGATCAGTGGCCTCGCAGGTTGACCTCAACTATTATGATTATAGTGCAACCAACTGGAACATTTATATGAATTTTTTAGAAAATAAAATCACGTTAAATTCGGATATATACAATACCAAGGCAGTAATTGATCAGAAAATACAAAAATTTATAAATGTAGTTTTTGAAGCAAGGGATGCGTCTACACCTAAAATAACTCAACAAAATAATTTCACATTACCAGAAAGTACTGTGAAATATATTAAACTAAGACGAAGCTTTAAAAGAAAAAGCCAACGATCTTCAAATATAGCCGAGCAAATTTTTTATAATCAATGTACTAAGTTTCTAAGTAACATGATTGATAAAAGTATTAATTCGGAACGCAATAAGAAATGGTGTCAATTATTATCCAATTTAAAACCAGGTGATAAATCATTTTGGAGAATAAGCAGGAACTTGCGAGGAAAAGGAAGAAATCAAATCTCTCACCTTGAGGTTGGAAATACAAGGATAACATCTGATAAGAACAAGGATGAAGTCCTGGCAAATTCATTTGCCAAAGCAAATAACCTCACTTCGAATTACAACCACTCAGCGGATATAGTAATAAATACAACAGTAAATAATTTTAAGAAGGAAAATCCCAGTTCAATTTATACATCTCTAGAAGAAGTAATGAATATTGTCTCATCAATAAAACCCTCAAAATCTCCTGGTTTTGACAATGTTCCCAACCTGCTCTTAAAGAAACTACCACTCAAAGCTCTAAAATTACTGGTTATAATATTTAACAGCTGCATCAAACTCAACTATTTTCCAAACCACTTCAAAAATGCTAAGGTTATAGCCATAAACAAACCTAGTAAGCCAAAAAATAACCCAAATAGCTATAGACCTATTAGTTTATTAAGCAACTTAGGTAAAATATTTGAAAAAATACTACATTCTCGTCTTAGTGAATTTGTAACGACCAATTCTATTGTTGCTAAAGAACAATTTGGATTTAAAAAAGGGCATAGCACTACTCACCAAATAAACAGAATTAAAAATCAAATAATCACCAATAAAAAGAATAAACGTTCAAGGGGTCTAATATTGTTAGATATCGAAAAAGCGTTTGACACCGTTTGGCATAATGGCCTAGTATTTAAACTTCTTGATGCAAATATACCAAACTATTTATGCAAACTTATTTCAGATTTCATTCACGGCAGAAGCTTTAAAGTTGCGGTTAATAATGAAACATCATCTCCAAAAACCATTACCACCGGGTTACCTCAAGGATCAGTCTTGTCGCCATTGCTTTACTCGATATATACATCCGAATTCAAAGTCCCGAAATATATGAAAATTGCTTACTACGCAGATGATACTGCGTTAATTTCTTCAAACAAACTTACAAGTGCACTCCTGAAGAAAATGGAAAAGGGACTTGTAAATTGCAGTAAATATTTTCACAAATGGAAAATCAAAATTAATCCAAACAAGACCCAAGCAATTATTTTTCCGTTCAACAAATCTCCCAAAAGACTGCCAAGACGTCATCTTCATATTGGAAATAATACCATAAATGTACTTAATCATGTCAAATATCTCGGAGTTGTCTTGGACAAAAAGCTTACTTTTAAACATCATATTACGGCTACGTGCCAAAAAGCCATAAAATCATTTAAAGCATTATGGTCACTTCTAAATAGAAGGTCATTTCTGAACCCCAAAAACAAAAATCTCTTCAAAAGTGTTATAAGGCCAATATTAACATACGCGTGCCCTATTTGGAGTGACGCTGCCAACTGCCACCTAAAACGCTTACAAATTATACAAAACAAATGTCTTAAAATGATAAATAAAAAGCCCTGGAGGTATCCTACAAATCTTCTTCATGAAGAAACAGGTTATGAAAAAATTATCGATTTCATAACAAGGATTAACAGTAATTACTTTGCCAAAATTGAAAATTCCTCTTACCCACTGATAAGAGAATGTAGAGAAATAACGTAAAATTAAAAAGAAATCGCCAAATTGAAAATTATATGCTTATAGAGGTCTATTATCTCTAATAAACCTTCTATAAGCATATAAATATTTGCAGATAGTATTTGAATTTATTAAATCATATAAAGGTTTTTTTCCTCCCATTTTCCTTTAAAAATCATTAAAAAATAAAATAAAAACTATTTAATGTCTTTAGATCATATATATTATTTGTTGCAATATCTATATGTAAAGATAAGATCTCATATGTAAATATCAAATTTGTTAAAATATGTAAATAAAGGAAGAATATATAATTGAAATTGACATTATCGACTCAGTTTCATTCCTAAAAACAAAACGAAACAAAAGTGGGGAAAAACTTAAGTAGTTATGGAAATTAGTTACTGCAAACACTAAAATTAACAGAAATGAAAATGTAAGTTAACTTCTGCTATATTATACATAATAATATACTATACTATACTACATATATTAATTTTTTTAGTGAAAGTAATGATTCTATTGACAACCTTGACGACGTACCCAGTACGAGCCAAAAGAGGTTAGCTTTCGTAATTTTGCAATAGAAATTATCTTCATTAAAATTTTTTTTTAGGAAATATAAGCAAAACTTTCGCCAATCGTTGTTGAAGGATAAAAGGTTTGAAAAGTGGCTGAAAGAGGAAGGCAATAGCATGATGTGCAAGTACTCCCGGTGTCATTTACAACCGAAGCTATATGGTCTTCTGGCGCATTCCAAAACTAAGAAGCATATGAACGCCATGTCTCCATTTTTACGTGGTACTCAGCCTTCTGTTGGATTTCTACCGATAAAGGCAGATAAAACTGTTTTAAAAGCAGAATTATCAAATGCTGTTTATGTTGTGGCACACACCTCAATTCGATCCATTGACCACTTAGTAAAAATGCAACGTGGTATATTCGATAACAGCAATATTGCAGGCAATTTTAAGCTTGGCAGGACGAAGTGCAGCGCCCTTATAAAAACGTCTTATTTCCACATTTTAAAAGTTTACTCTTGTCCGATATTGGAGCCAGTGCATACAGTCATTATAGATGAATCGACTGATATCATTGTAAAAAAAATACTTGGGCATAGTCATTCGTTACTACAGTGAGAGTCACAACCAAATTGTCAACACCTTAAAACTAGCAGAGCTTGATAACTACACTGCGCAGGGAATAGTTGCTTCGATATTAAAAACGATGAAGGAGTATAACTTAGATATAAAAAACATGATGTAAACCGAGGTGTCATTGCTCAATTAAAAAGAGTTGAATCCGAAAATTAGGTTGGTCCCATGTATATGCCACTCGATTCAAATTGCAGTTTCAAGTGCAACGAAAATTACTCCCAGTGAAATTGAATTTCTCGTTTCAGAAACATATAATTGGTTTTCCAAATCTGCGTTAAAGCAAAATCACTATAGAACCGTATTCGCAGCTATAAATAATGGCTTGCAGCCGAATAAAATAGTAGGGGCGTGCGATACAAGATGGCTGCCCATTGAAGTGGCTATCAAGCGATTAGTGGAGCAATGGTTGGAGTTAAAAACTCATTTTCAAATTGCGAAAGCTACTGAAGTTTGCCACAAAGCAAAAGTTTTAGTCTCTCTTTTTAATGATATAAATTTGGCCTATTTGCAGTTTTTAAAAGCTGTGTTATCCGACGTTCAGCGACTTAATAAATTGTTATTAACACCGAAAAATGTCAGTTGGGACAACCGGAAGTTGAGTTCTTGGGACATATGGTCACGGGAGCTGGTATCAGACCACATCCTCGAAAGGTTGAAATAATCATCGAGCGTAAAAAGCCAGTCGAGGTACAAGAATTGCGAAGTTTTTTGGGAGCCGTCAATTTTTCAAAAAAGTTTACTACGACTGAACAACGATCCGTTACTTCAGATTCTACTTGGAGGGTGCCCGATTTATTGTTTTTACCGATCATAAACAACAAAAATGGGAGCGCTTGTCGCCACGTCAAACTAGACAACTAAATTTCATTAGCCAATTTTCACTAGATATCCAACATATTAGTGGATCAGATAACGTTGTTGCGGATGCCCTCTACCAACAGCTTTCCGAGGAGCAGGTAAAATGCAACGAGGTACAGAATCTCTTACGATCAAATTCTACATCTCTTTCCATACAAAAGGTCAAATTGGCGTCCTGTTATGGCGAGATCGTCTGTGACATATCCACAGGAAGACTACGCCCGTATATCCCGAAAACACTTCGCAGGTTGGTAATTGAAACTCTACATGGTTTATCACACCCTGGTGTTAAAGCTTCAATCAAATTGATTTCTAGAAGTTTTGTTTGGAGCAATATGAATTCGGAAATAAGAACACTAGTTAAAAATTGTCAAAAGTGCCAAAGATGTAAAATCGGACGCCATACGAGAAGCGAATTACAGACATTTTCGGTGCCGGACATACGATTCGAGCACATAAATATTGATTTAGTAGGTCCGCTACCGAAGTCTGATAATTTCACGTACTGCTTGACGTGCGTGAATAGATATTCCCGATGGATCGAGGCGATTCCTCTTCCAGACATTACGGCCGAGATCGTGGCGAAGGCTTTGTTGAGTGGATGGATAAGTCGGTTCGGGGTACCGAAAATTATAACAACGAACCAGGGCCGACAGTTCGAGAGCAGTCTCTTTAATAAGCTTTCAAAAATTTTGGACATTAAACACATCCGAACAACGTCATACCACCCACAATCAAATGGTCTCATAGAGCGGTGGCATCGGGTTTTAAAAGCTGCGTTGAAGTGCCACGAAGCAGATACAAATTGGACGGATGTGCTACCCATACGAACGGCGGTGAAGGAGGACTTGGGCGCATCAGTGGCCGAAATGGTCTATGGCCAATCAATTAGACTGCCCGGCGAATTTTTGATGGATAATCCAAGTCATAAAATAAGCGAGAATGTATTCCTCATGAAATTACAACAACATTTCGAGAACCTGCGTCCAAGTTCAACGACTCAATATGGCAGGAGAACTGTGTACGTTCCCAAGGACTTACGTTTTTGTGAGTATATTTTCCTCAGAGACGATACAGTTCGGGCTCCATTAAAGCCACCATATGATGGTCCCTACAAGGTACTAGAGCGACACCCGAAGACTTTTACAATATTAATAGGAACCAAAAAGAAAACAGTGTCTATTGACAGAGTGAAACCAGCACACTTGCCCATGGAAATTTCTGAAATAGCGAGTTCGAACTATAGTCTACGGAAGGTTAAATTTCTGAACCAACTACCTTTTTCAACATACCATAATTCTGGAGAGGGGGTGGTGTAGGGATTCCCTCCCACTCGCACGGTACGGCAACGCGGTGAAAATTAACGAAAACTTATTATTGCATCAGCCAATGTGTGGCTAACAATTCAACGTGAGTTGACTTTTTAGAAAACGACGCTTCGTTAAGACACACTTTTTTACCTCGCTTCTGTGAGCAACAAGCAAAGTTAACTACAAAAATAAGATAAAAATATCGAATTAATTATATAATTTACTTTTAATAAAGTATATTTATGCATACACATTTTCACGACTATTCATTTCATAAACACTAAAAATACATAGTTTTTGGTGACCTAAATGCCAAACATTGCTCTTGGAATTGCCGTTCAAATAATACTGCAGGAATCGCAGTGAACAATCTACAGCAATCAAGCAATTTTTTTATACACTATCCTAATAGTCCAACCCTATTCCCCCATCAACACAATCGCGAAGCATCTACAGTCGATATTATTTTAAGCAATACCGCTTTGAATATAGACGTAAAGACAATGGATTACGAAATACCATCAGACCATCGCCCCATTATGTGTACACTTAAAAGATCAGTGGCCTCGCAGGTTGACCTCAACTATTATGATTATAGTGCAACCAACTTGAACATTTATATGAATTTTTTAGAAAATAAAATCACGTTAAATTCGGATATATACAATACCAAGGCAGTAATTGATCAGGAAATACAAAAATTTATATATGTAGTTTTTGAAGCAAGGGATGCGTCTACACCTAAAATAACTCAACAAAATAATTTCACATTACCAGAAAGTACTGTGAAATATATTAAACTAAGACGAAGCTTTAAAAGAAAAAGCCAACGATCTTCAAATATAGCCGAGCAAATTTTTTATAATCAATGTACTAAGTTTCTAAGTAACATGATTGATAAAAGTATTAATTCGGAACGCAATAAGAAATGGTGTCAATTATTATCCAATTTAAAACCAGGTGATAAATCATTTTGGAGAATAAGCAGGAACTTGCGAGGAAAAGGAAGAAATCCAATCTCTCACCTTGAGGTTGGAAATACAAGGATAACATCTGATAAGAACAAGGATGAAGTCCTGGCAAATTCATTTGCCAAAGCAAATAACCTCACTTCGAATTACAACCACTCAGCGGATATAGTAATAAATACAACAGTAAATAATTTTAAGAAGGAAAATCCCAGTTCAATTTATACATCTCTAGAAGAAGTAATGAATATTGTCTCATCAATAAAACCCTCAAAATCTCCTGGTTTTGACAATGTTCCCAACCTGCTCTTAAAGAAACTACCACTCAAAGCTCTAAAATTACTGGTTATAATATTTAACTGCTGTATCAAACTCAACTATTTTCCAAACCACTTCAAAAATGCTAAGGTTATAGCCATAAACAAACCTAGTAAGCCAAAAAATAACCCAAATAGCTATAGACCTATTAGTTTATTAAGCAACTTAGGTAAAATATTTGAAAAAATACTACATTCTCGTCTTAGTGAATTTGTAACGACCAATTCTATTGTTGCTAAAGAACAATTTGGATTTAAAAAAGGGCATAGCACTACTCACCAAATAAACAGAATTAAAAATCAAATAATCACCAATAAAAAGAATAAACGTTCAAGGGGTCTAATATTGTTAGATATCGAAAAAGCGTTTGACACCGTTTGGCATAATGGCCTAGTATTTAAACTTCTTGATGCAAATATACCAAACTATTTATGCAAACTTATTTCAGATTTCATTCACGGCAGAAACTTTAAAGTTGCGGTTAATAATGAAACATCATCTCCAAAAACCATTACCACCGGGTTACCTCAAGGATCAGTCTTGTCGCCATTGCTTTACTCGATATATACATCCGAATTCAAAGTCCCGAAATATATGAAAATTGCTTACTACGCAGATGATACTGCGTTAATTTCTTCAAACAAACTTACAAGTGCACTCCTGAAGAAAATGGAAAAGGGACTTGTAAATTGCAGTAAATATTTTCACAAATGGAAAATCAAAATTAATCCAAACAAGACCCAAGCAATTATTTTTCCGTTCAACAAATCTCCCAAAAGACTGCCAAGACGTCATCTTCATATTGGAAATAATACCATAAATGTACTTAATCATGTCAAATATCTCGGAGTTGTCTTGGACAAAAAGCTTACTTTTAAACATCATATTACGGCTACGTGCCAAAAAGCCATAAAATCATTTAAAGCATTATGGTCACTTCTAAATAGAAGGTCATTTCTAAACCCCAAAAACAAAAATCTCTTCAAAAGTGTTATAAGGCCAATATTAACATACGCGTGTCCTATTTGGAGTGACGCTGCCAACTGCCACCTAAAACGCTTACAAATTATACAAAACAAATGTCTTAAAATGATAAATAAAAAGCCCTGGAGGTATCCTACAAATCTTCTTCATGAAGAAACAGGTTATGAAAAAATTATCGATTTCATAACAAGGATTAACAGTAATTACTTTGCCAAAATTGAAAATTCCTCTTACCCACTGATAAGAGAATGTAGAGAAATAACGTAAAATTAAAAAGAAATCGCCAAATTGAAAATTATATGCTTATAGAGGTCTATTATCTCTAATAAACCTTCTATAAGCATATAAATATTTGCGGATAGTATTTGAATTTATTAAATCATATAAAGGTTTTTTTCCTCCCATTTTCCTTTAAAAATCATTAAAAAATAAAATAAAAACTATTTAATGTCTTTAGATCATATATATTATTTGTTGCAATATCTATATGTAAAGATAAGATCTCATATGTAAATATCAAATTTGTTAAAATATGTAAATAAAGGAAGAATATATAATTGAAATTGACATTATCGACTCAGTTTCATTCCTAAAAACAAAACGAAACAAAAGTGGGGAAAAACTTAAGTAGTTATGGAAATTAGTTACTGCAAACACTAAAATTAACAGAAATGAAAATGTAAGTTAACTTCTGCTATATTATACATAATAATATACTATACTATACTACATATATTAATTTTTTTAGTGAAAGTAATGATTCTATTTACAACCTTGACGACGTACCCAGTACGAGCCAAAAGAGGTTAGCTTTCGTAATTTTGCAATAGAAATTATCTTCATTAAAATTTTTTTTTAGGAAATATAAGCAAAACTTTCGCCAATCGTTGTTGAAGGATAAAAGGTTTGAAAAGTGGCTGAAAGAGGAAGGCAATAGCATGATGTGCAAGTACTCCCGGTGTCATTTACAACCGAAGCTATATGGTCTTCTGGCGCATTCCAAAACTAAGAAGCATATGAACGCCATGTCTCCATTTTTACGTGGTACTCAGCCTTCTGTTGGATTTCTACCGATAAAGGCAGATAAAACTGTTTTAAAAGCAGAATTATCAAATGCTGTTTATGTTGTGGCACACACCTCAATTCGATCCATTGACCACTTAGTAAAAATGCAACGTGGTATATTCGATAACAGCAATATTGCAGGCAATTTTAAGCTTGGCAGGACGAAGTGCAGCGCCCTTATAAAAACGTCTTATTTCCACATTTTAAAAGTTTACTGTTGTCCGATATTGGAGCCAGTGCATACAGTCTGATTATAGATGAATCGACTGATATCATTGTAAAAAAAATACTTGGGCATAGTCATTCGTTACTACAGTGAGAGTCACAACCAAATTGTCAACACCTTAAAACTAGCAGAACTTGATAACTACACTGCGCAGGGAATAGTTGCTTCGATATTAAAAACGATGAAGGAGTATAACTTAGATATAAAAAACATGATGTAAACCGAGGTGTCATTGCTCAATTAAAAAGAGTTGAATCCGAAAATTAGGTTGGTCCCATGTATATGCCACTCGATTCAAATTGCAGTTTCAAGTGCAACGAAAATTACTCCCAGTGAAATTGAATTTCTCGTTTCAGAAACATATAATTGGTTTTCCAAATCTGCGTTAAAGCAAAATCACTATAGAACCGTATTCGCAGCTATAAATAATGGCTTGCAGCCGAATAAAATAGTAGGGGCGTGCGATACAAGATGGCTGTCCATTGAAGTGGCTATCAAGCGATTAGTGGAGCAATGGTTGAAGTTAAAAACTCATTTTGAAATTTCGAAAGCTAC
This sequence comes from Cordilura impudica, assembly GCA_963682025.1. NCBI lineage: Eukaryota > Metazoa > Arthropoda > Insecta > Diptera > Scathophagidae > Cordilura > Cordilura impudica. Next base: position 193,046,808 of record OY821518.1, on the reverse strand, counting down.
TGAAGTTTGCCACAAAGCAAAAGTTTTAGTCTCTCTTTTTAATGATACAAATTTGGCCTATTTGCAGTTTTTAAAAGCTGTGTTATCCGACGTTCAGCGACTTAATAAATTGTTCGAAAGCAACGAAGCAGATCCAACAAAACTTTTTTTCCGAATTGGTCTTTTTAATTTCTAATCTTTCAAATTTTATCGTTTCTTCTTTTCCTACATTTGATCCTTTAAGTACCCCACTTAAAACTTATTTAACTAAAACTCCTAAGTTTCATTATTGTTTTGAGCAGTACACACTATTAAAAAAATCTGACCACTGTATTGATGAAGAGACCGAACTTGAGATAAGAAGTACTTGTCAGATATTTATTGTTCGATTAATTGAGCAGCTACATCAGAGATTACCACAAAATATTGAATCACTTAAAAAAATCGACTTTTTTCAATTAAAAATTCTTTGAATGTAATTAAACCGAATATATTTGATAGCTTTAATAATGAACAATGTAATTTTACTGTAGATGAAATAACAGCAATTGAATTGCAATGGAAGAAAATTTCTACATATCTGTGGCAAAAACTAAATTTAACAGTAGAATTTTGGATAGAAAACAGTTTAAAGATGCGCTAAATGAAAACCCGTTTAAGAACCTAGTTGATTTCGTTTTTATTTTTTTACTTCTACCACTAAGTAATGCAGAAATTGAAAGGAGTTTTTCTGTTATGAATGCAATAAAAACAAAGCAAAGAAACAAGCTAAACTTGCTGATGTTAAATTGCCTTTTAACTATTCGATATGGACTAAAGACTTGATAAATGTTGTCATAACTTCACGATTTCCGACGATCTCATAAAGCTAGGAAGCTCTCGTAATATATACGACACCGTTCAGACTTCTGATGATGAAAATTTTGGTTTTGATATCTAAAACAACGATTATGTAGAAAAAACGTTGTATACCTTCTTTTTTTTTAATTTAAAGTTTTTGAGGACTTTTTGTGCTTTTAGAAATGGAGTACTATACTAAGTTAAAGTATACATATATGTATGTTATTTTATGAATTTTTGTTTTATAATTTATACGCTTTACGTAAATTCTAAGTCTGATATGTCTCCTGACAATAAAAAAATATATTTAATAAGAAAACAAAATCTAGCTCTTTTTTTTTTAGCTTTTTTTTTATTTTAGCTTTTTCTAGCTATTTTTTTTTCAGAATCTAGCTACAACTTCCAAAAATTTGTGGCAACACTGGTATGAGGAAAGCAAACTCACAAACACATTAACAAATTTAATAAACATACACATATCAGTGTATAATTTTATGTGTGTTAGTAGCAATGCATCTTAACTCCAAAACAAAGTAAAAATTTAAAAATTTGTAAATCTGATGGGCAGCTAAAAAGAAATATCTTTCAAATAAGATACTGTTTGTCAAAATCGGGAGAAAACTGTGGAACAAATCATCGGTCACATTAAATCTCCATACCTATTAATATTATAGATAACATAATAGGAATCCTGCAGACAAAAGATTAAAACCATGCAATAAAATATTTTTGTTAATAAATTCATCAAAAATTATTGCATTACTGAAAATCCAGTTAAGGAATCAGTTAGAGTTTCATGTTGAAAAGAAAATGATCTATATATATACCTTTTGTAGTAAACTATGTACTCGTTCTGTGGGTAAAACTGATTTTCGCTTCTTTGAAATAACAGTTTCTTTGGCTTCACTTAATGCCCAGCAATCAATGGGTGATGGAAAGTATTTGCGAACTTTTTCTTCTACATCCTAGATATAGATTGATTAAGGACTCAATAAACAATTGTCATTTTTACCAATTAAAACTTACTTGAACAGAATGAGGCAGTGGCTTTGCGCAAAGCATAGCTAAAATGCGCAAACATAATGTTTCCACATAAAGAAGCGCTTCTTCTTTGGCCGTAAGACGAGGATGTACTTGGTCTAAGACCTAAATGTCAATAGAAAAAAGCCACATTAGATAAACAATTTGTTGTTAATGATGTCAATGGGAACCTTTTTTAAAGATGGTGTAAATAGTCCTCGCCATCTAGCTGCATTTTCACTTTTTGTAAAATCATATCCATCTGTATCACTAATGCCTCCACTACCACTAATTCCATGTTGTGTGGAAAACATCTTTGATTTTCTTTGCAACTCCAAAAAGAATAATAACAGGCAGAAGCACTTAACAAAAACACACGTTCCCACAAAGATTCACCATAATCATGGACTTGCACTTCTTAATCAATTGAGATATTCGGTACACTGAATTAATTAAATCAACACAGTAATAGAAGTTTGAAATCTAAAAAGACCCAATAGAACACACAAAAAATGATGTGAAAATTCCGAAAAGTTATTAACCAGTTGGTAGCCTCTAAGGTATTTATCAAAGGAGATACACAATTTATATATTCTTTGATTCTTCTTCTTGCGTTTCTTCTACATTGTTAAAATTTTGGTTTGTTTTTATTTTCGGCTTATTTCAAACAATATAGTTTCACTAAATTTTCCAATAATTACTTGCTATAGTTCCCTACTCTGGCGTTGTTAAAATTTTTTCTTTATAAAAATTGTTAAAAATAAATATCCATTCTATTAACTTTTTTCTTCTCATTTAATACTGAAAAAAAAATTGTGAATTGTATGGAAAAAAAATCGATTCAATATTGTGCATGGTTGTATGCAATTAGTATGTATAGTTCTCTAATATTTATAAGCAATACTGATACTAAAACTCACATAACATTTAACACCAATATGTGGCAGGACCGTATTACAAAATAACAAGAGAATAGCAGAGAAAAATTAAAAACAAAAACAATTTAAAACAATTTTTAAAATTTGATAATTATTTTCGTTTGAGGTTTTATTTTAGTTAGGGAATACAGTCTATCAGAAACTTTGGCTTAAGTCTAGTTTAGTTGCTACTCCCCAATTTGTTTAATTTTTTTTGGAGGTGATAGGGGCTGTTGGTGCGATTTAGGAGAAATAGTTTTTTTTCGGTCGAACCTATTTTCGGAGTTATGGACCGACAAAAGTTTGACCTTGATTTCTGCATAACTTTGTCAATTATTATCGGATTTCAGCAATATATATATCATTGGAAAGCTTACTTAAGTGCCTCTCATTTGGTATTTCAAAATTTTAAATCCATTAAAATGAAAAATCTTTCATAATGGGACGGATAAATAGGAGTAGAAAAATAGTAGATACTAGAACGAATAAATAAGAGTAGAATAATAGTATAATATATTAAAGGTTAATTTCGGGAAAAAAAAAATAAAAAGTGTAGGTAAAATCCCTAATTTATCTGGTCCTGAGAGGGCTAAGAGGTCAAAACATACATCGAAATGAAGCTAGTGGACCCACCTATCACACAGTTGGTGTAAATACCAATATTATAAAGATAATTTTATGAGATAATGGGACGTATCCGAAAAAAATTTTTTAAAAAATACAAAAAAATCAATAGATTCATAATGGGTTAATGACAAATACCAAATGAGAGGCACTCAAGTAAGCTTTCTAATGATATATATATTGCTGAAATCCGATAATAATTAACAAAGTTATGTACAAATCAAGGCCAAAGTTTGTCGGTCCATAACTCCGAAAATAGGTCCGACCGAAAAAAAAACTATTTCTCCTAAATCACACTGAAAGCCCCTATCCCCTCCAAAAAAATTAAAAAAATCGGGGTATAGCCACTAAACTAGACTAGTTCCGAAACTTTTTAGACTTTTAAAAATATAGTTCTCCCTTTTGTGTTTTAAATACTTTTTTTTATTTAATCCATACTATCTACGTATTTACCAGTTAACATTAACAGAAGTAAACAAAACTAAAAGTAAGTATGAATAAGCCAGAAAAAATAAAAATATAACCCTCGGAAAATTGCTGTCAAGAATGTAGAATACATCGTATGTTTATACGAAAAAAATTAAATAGTTTTTGCACGTACTCCATTGTAATTTTATTTCATTCCTCTAACCCGCCCGTTACACAGGCCACTGGCAGTTCGAAAAACTCAATACACTCACATTTTGATGTGCAAACACCCTATATGTAAGCAAATTGGTAGTCGACTACGAAAAAACACACTTTTTGTTAACTTTTATGACCTAACTATAAGCTAACTACAATGTAATGCAGAACTTCCCCCAAAAATCAATATCCTTGTCGAAATGAGATACCTTAATCGATTTTCATGATCTATGTCTTATTTTGTTCATAAGCTATGTAGCTTTAAGCAAAAGTATTAAGCCTTGACATTTTTCCCCTTTTTGGATTTTACATGACTTTTAAAAACAAAAAATTAAAATTTTTTAGGCAAAAAAATATTTTTTTTTTCATAGATTTATTTATATCTGCGAAACTGTTGATTATGTAGAGAAATGGTAAAATAATAGATGAAAGGAATGGTAATTCTTAAATTTTCTAAATTTATTTCAGCAAAATCAGAATAGTCGTTCTTGAGTTATGACAAACAAAAGACTATAAGATAACAAAAGGGGGAGGGGGCGTCACGCGAAAACAGTATGTAATGGGGAAAATGGGTGTGATATTCGGATTCAGGAGTCCATTTTACATAAGGATCAGCAGGAATAATTTCGGGGCTCGCAAAAAATGTAATTTTGCACAGCAGTGTTATTACACCTGATGGAAGTAAACTAAATGCTGATAAAATTAAAATTATTGAGAAAATTTCATTACTTAGGACAATTAAGGAGATAAGATAATTTTTAGGCTTAACTGGGTTCTATAGGAAATTTATAAAAGATTATAGCCGAATAACACAAGTTTTGGCTTTTCCAATATTTAACAGGCAGTATGGTTTGACAGCAGATTTCAGTATTGAGGCGCTGGGTGCTGTGTTGCCACAAAATGGGCATCCAATCGGTTATTAATCAAGAACGTTGAATAAACATGAACTTAATTATGGTGCAATAGAAAAAAATTATTACCAATTGTTTGGTCAGTGAAATATTATAGACCATATTTGTTTGATAGAAAATTTAAAATTCAGACTGACTATCGACAACATGAAATTGCAAAGATGGAAATTACAAATAAAAGAATATGATTTTACAATATAATACATAAAAGGTAAAACCAAAAAAGTTGCTGACTTTCTTAGTCGTCTTGATGTAAATATTGTAGAAGATGAACAACGGACAATACGTTCTGATTTAACAACAATCCATAGTGGAATAGAGAATTTAAATGACCATATTTCTTTATCAGAGTCGCCAATTAATATATTTAAAACCCAAATTATTATTATTCTTAAGAAGAATTATAAATTCGAGAGAAACATTTTATATGGAAAAAAAAATAAGACACATAATAACATT